>CABHPQ010001407.1:34419-71561 GCA_902168405.1 Peromyscus aztecus | reverse complement strand
GGATCAATGACCTACAAATGAAAGTTAATGACAATCACAGAGATGAAAAAAGAGAAATAACTTGAATATTATTTCTAGTCTTGAGACTTGAATATTTACCAATTATGTATACAATGGAAATTTGATTGAGTTACTGCAAGACATATGGTTTGAATTCATATGAATTTACTATGAAAAATAATGATAAACAACTTACCTTCATATCTCCAAATATTAAGAGGAGGCTCAATTTGAAAATGTCTAAATAAGACTCACATTAACATGCCCCTAAAAGGCTAAGCATAATTCATCCATTTGAAAACTCTTTCCAATATAAACTCTTTCATAAAACCTCTATGTAAATATTCTACCACCTGAATTCATTTCTCCTAGATAAATACAGCTTTCAATGTTATAGGCTTCTTCTTCTATATGTCCAACAGAAATGTAATCATGAAATATTTTTCTGTGATTATTTTCATATATATGCATGTGTAATTTCTTATATGGACATACATATGCATATACAAAAAAGTGAGTAAAATAATAATGTGTCTATATAGAAAAGAAAAAAGATTATATTAATGACACTAATGTAGAGGTAACAAATTTTTTCTATATTATTTTATTTTATAATTTGATTTAATTTTACATATAAGCCACGGATTCCCTTGTTCTCCCCCCTCCTGCCCCCCCCCAAGAGGTAGCAAATTTTACATGTAAATACATCTATCCTCAGAAGTTGCTTACATTTGACAATGTATTGTTCCTGAGGAGGGAAAATCACTCTATTGAGGATATGACCAATAGTAGGTTTCCAATGTTCCACTAAATGGCACCATACCCATAGGAACAGCACTGATTTAGTGGGTTCAACAACAACAACAACAAAATTGAGTGGAAGGGAGGTTTTGCTGTTGATATATTGATACATTTCATTATATACAGTATGAAAAACTCAACTATAAAGCAAATATTAATGAATATAAAATAGACAAAATAACATTATGTAGATAGAAAAATTGCTCATTTTCTGTTGTCAAATAGTATGAAAAGCACTTTATGTGTAAGAGGCATGTGCTGTGAGATGAACTGTCAGACATCAAGGTTTCAGGTCCACAGAAGACAAACACATGGCTCTTTGTTGTAATGAGGTGTTGAGAAAACTGGATGTAGCTCAAGTTGGCTTCAAAATAACCATTTAGACTAGGATGATCTTAATCTCCTGATCATCACTCCTCCACCTCCAAGTGCTAGGATTACAAGATGTGCCACCACAACCTGCCACATTTAGCGTTTTATCAAGATATTCTGCACACTGTAAGTCAACAAGAACATGTGAGTATTGACAGCAGCATTACTTTTAACAATGGTCACATGCATATGCTGATGTGAAAACTGAAGCATTCAAAACAATAAAAGAATGCCATTGTGCATGTGTGTATAGGGAGAAAAAGGTAGAGGGGTAAGAAAGTGGAAAGGAATTGGGAGAAGGTTGAGTAGGGAGAGATATAATAAAAATATATTTATGAAAAAAATTATTTTAAAACTCTCAATTTAAAAGTTATAACAATTAGATGAAATTTATTCATACAGTGTTTTGAAAAACATATAAGAAATAACCTCAAATTGTAGACATGTTTATACTCTTTATATATGTATACCCAGTCTCAAAATTTATTCTGAGACTTATATTAGAATATTTTATATTAGGATATGACACAATATCAAAATATTCCTGTTAGTTTATAAAATTAATATTTAGTGATTATTGATTTCTCTCTTTATTATTATACTCTATACAAATTTCTAAAATAAAGAAACATTGAACATATAAATACCTAAAATATCCATAAGAGGAGTGATATATAAATAAGACTTGCAAAATAAATTCACATGGTACTATAATTAAAACACTAATATGTTAGGTAAGAGAAGCATAAGAATATAAAGTGTCCATTTATTGATATTATAGAACAACTGAAGATATTTTAGTATAAATTTTGTTACTATTATCAAAATATTTTACAATATACATCAATATTTAAACCACAAAATCAATTTCCATTTAAAGTTCTGAAAAAAATGTGTTTTCAGATTATTTTTTACATTATCAAAAGTGGAACCCACATGCTAACAGGATGACATCATATATAATAACATGCTTAAAATATTATACTCTATCCTTAAATGGTCATACTGCTGAGTCAACACACTCTCACCTCCAAATATTCTTAGATGTCAAGTCTAAATTTTCATTAAAGAACTTACATAATCAGTTGAAACTTGTTCTAAAATTATCTACAATCTTTTGTCCCCAACAGTCATGAATTTGAACATTAAAGAGCTGTCCCCGGTCTTACTCAGCGACCACTCACTGTATTAACTGGTAACTGAGCCATTTCTTTGGGTGATTTTGGGGCATTTTCCTGCTTATGCCAACTGTCTATACTGCCTACTATGTCAATCTCACTTATTGTGGCAAGAAGCTAATGGTAGCATCAAACTACCTACAAGAAACATAGCATTTTTGTTAATGCAAAGTGTGAATATACTTCAAACTATCAGAGAGAATAAACAGAAAGTTTGTCACTATAAGTACCTGATTTGAAATGTATTTCACACAAGTAAAATATTGATATCACCAATAATAAGTTGAATTTGAAATGTTATTTTAAATTATATTTTATGTTAAATTCCATAAGTCAAACTTATTTTATTCTAAAATTATCTACAAATACAAATTGATTTTGTGAGTGTAGCTAAGCAAATTTCTATGATTGTCAGGGCAATAATACATTTCAGATTCTGATCCTTTTTCTCTCTCCTCAGTATTGTTCTGCTGATATTCTTATAGAGCTCAACTCATTTGTGTCACTATTTCTGTAATACAAGGGAATTCTGTTTCTTCCCATTTCCTTCCTAATGGAATTTTAAAACTTCTCCTTTGATACCAGGTGATTCATCACATTTTTAAGAGAGGGGCCAGGCCATGACTATTACCACTCAAGCAGATCAGTGCATCAACCACTTAATTTCCTAAACAGTTCAGAGGTAGAATCCTAATACTGGGAGACACTTAAGAGGATGAAGAGGAACTTAAATCAGACAACTTCACTTTATGAGGTTAATTATTCTGACCATAAGGTCCTTTCCTGTGACCTGTCTTAGTGAGTGTGTAGTTGTAGAACATTTTATATTGATTTTCAATGTTGTATAGAGCTTAGCAGCAGTTTGTCTGTAATGACACTGTATCAGTGTTTTTCACAAATATCAAAGCATGCTACCTTTAATTCAGGCACTGAATGGCAACTAGACTAGTGTGTAACTAAGTGTGGATCAGCAAAAAGGTAAATTTTTGTTGGACACATACAGACAGACATGTTGACTCCTGGATTATTTGGTTTCAATTTGAAGATGACAAGTTGAAAATAATTTTGATTTTAATAAATTGGGGAAATATATAAGAAGGAAGAGAATAAACAGTCCATGAAGGAAGAAAGTAAGAAGGAAAGGGAAGAAGGAAGAGAAGGCTGAAGAAATGAAGGAAGGAAGGAAGAAAGGAGTTTCCACACCAGCAACTAATGCATTGGGAACTTGAGGAATTATTACATTAAATTGCTATTTTCTGGTGTTTAGAGTATCATTTCATTCACTGCTGTGTGCTCTAACTTTGACCATAAAAAAATCCTCATTAAGATAAGGAATCTGTGCATCAGAGTTGATAGAAAAATATAAGAACACACTTATAAACTGAAAAGTCAATTATTTCATTAAACATGCAGTAGCCTAACTACTACACCTGATGCCCAAGCTCAACAAAGATCCAACAAAGAAAGAATTACAGATCAATCTCCCTCATGAAAATTGATGCAAAAATACTCAATAAAATATTGGCAAACAGACTCCAAGCATCCAAATTCAAAGTGTTTTATCACAATTTAAAAACATATCCATAAATGCAGAAATGAGCCTCTGAGTCTCACCTTGTGTTGACTGTGTGTAAAACCTGAAGACATCTATCTCTTATTTTCTACTGAAATCAGTTCATGTAATGGTGACCAAAATGCTATATTTTAGCCAACTTTTCCTTGCACACAGAAAAGAACAGACTAGGTCTGGCAGTGAAGGTAGAGGAGATCCCTCACGCCTTTGTCAACATGATTTAATAATAAAAGAAAAAAGAAGGAGCCAAATTCACCCCCTAACTGCAACTGCAATTAATGGGTGTTCCCTGAGAGGTCATCTACCTGTGAGACTTCCTCACAGCTCCCCTGGGGTTTGGATAATTTCTGGCTCCAAGAGTATCTGAGACATAACTTTGTTCACTTTTTCACTTTCTTGAGAGTTTGTTATATTTTCATTTTCTTTCAAAGTTTTTAGAAATTTGAGGAATAGTTCTATATGAAACCATTTTCACTTTCAGGATTAGGAAAGTGTTGTATATTGAAGAGACTGTCATGTCTGTGAATAATTTAAGTAAAATGCTCACATACTAACAAACCATGATAAGAGCTGAGTTCTGTTTCAAGGAATTTATCAATCTGTAAGTATAACATCTCATGTTCTGGGAAACCCTAGCAAGGACTGTTAACTACAGAAAAACGTTTCATATATAAATATGTTAGAATGTATACATTAATAAAAATACTCATTTCCATAAAAAGAGTATTTTTTTGTTTTTCCACAAGGTCATCCATATTTGTACATATATATGTATGTATATATATATATATATGCATATGTATTACATAGAGGCTTACATATACATGTGGGGGTGTACAGTTTTCTGTGACCACATTGACTGCACAGTATACTTTCTTATGGCCACTCCAATTATGCTGACCCCTTCCTTCTTCCCAAATATACCTCCTCCTATATATGAGTCTATCGATTTTGACCCCCTGGCTTTAAGGTTGAAGGATTGCAGGTTATTTGATGCATCATAGACCATTCCTGGGGCTTTATGCTTAAAGAAATGGTACTCCTAAACCAGGAACAATTAATTGTGAGTAGCTCCTCAGTGAGATGTGGGGATTCATGAATCCTTTCCCTATACATGATGGAACTTGTGTCTGTCCAGTGCAAGATTCAACAGGTGCTGATTTTTTCATGATGTAAATGATCATACTATTTCCTGAAGACAAGGTTTTATTGAAATCTTCATGATCTTTAAGGTCTTATGATATTCCTGTCTTCTTTTCCAAGATAGATATATCGTGGCTCTAGGGAGGGATCATATAGCTGTACCATTTAGGATGAGCATTAAAAAGTCACTTAACCTCTGCACTTGGAAGCTGTATAGTTCTTTGCATTAAGCATCAGACACTGCAAAAAGAAGCTATTCTATACTAGGACAAGAAGTGCACTGGGGATACAAACACAAATATATAGATGGCTTCCATCATGTCTATTCAGGAAAAGAAGAAGAAAATAATAGTAGATTCCGCCCTAGGTCATTGAACTTCTTCATAAGCTTTTATCTGCTATCTTCAGGGCTTTGATATGGATATGAATTAGGTGAAAGGGAATAAAGAAATGACAAATGTCTATAGAAAAGCTGGGGTAGAAAGAAGCATGGACTCTGATGGAGATGCAGCAAGAGAAACTTGGAAATTTAGCATGTTCATCATACACTTCAGGAGGGAGGGGGAAGTGGATTAGTGAATCTCCATAGGTGGTCTCTGCAGGGCAGCAGTCTAGGTTGCAGTCATCCTAGAGTAGGAAGCTGTAGTTGATTGTTTCTGCATACACTGGTTTTAACTAAGGGTCAGTCATTTATGAATATCCATAATAGAACAAGAGGAAGCCTTTGCCATTCCTCTGAGGTTGACCCAGTGAAAGCTTTCCTGGGTTTGAGGCATCCTTGACATGGCCATGATTATTTCAATAATGCACATTCACTCTGGATTTCATCTGCTCCCCACACATTTGACTAAATTACAGTGTCTGGCATGTATTTCTTTCTATGGTAATTGACTAAAATACAATAGGAAGGAGTTTGGTTACTGATAAAGCATTCATGTAATTCTTACACTAGTGGATATTTCTTTCCTGACTAATCAATATTCGATTATCCAGTGTCCACAGATAGTTAAGACCTTTGATGAATTTTCTCTGTCAACACACTGAATAGCACCTTCTTTGACTATGAATGCTTCCCAGAGTAAAGAGCATTCTTTAAAGCTATCTATCTACTTTGAAACCCTAAGAAGTTTAAAATCAAGTTACATGTTTCCATATGTAACAACACAGAAAAAATGTTCCCATTCCAAAATGGACGCAAAAGGCCATAGGACGGAATACTATAATGAAAGTGACAGAAAAACCCATTAGGATAAACTCCAAGTCCTGTAGTTCATATACCCTGCCCTCTCGGACTTATAAAGCATATATACATCAGTGATTTGGAGGTACTAGGTTCTACCATGTCTATATGTCTACTGCCAATTTTACAAGCAACCTCTCTCCTGATTTGTTTCTGCTTCTACATGGGAACTTCTTTTTTATATCCCATGGTCTGCCATGTTCAACACCCTGGTATCTTCTATGCAGCTAAGGTTTACTTACATTTCTTTAAAGAATAGTTTCTCAGGGAATCTTTGTAGGGATCCCAGCCCTTTCACACTTTGCATAACCTCTTTATTTATCTAGAACTGTAAAATAAGACTCCATAATTTTTTTCTGAAGTGATAAAATTTACATTAATAAAAGCTGATATCTTGTTTTTATACCTTTAAACTTCAGAATTTTCCAAATAGAAAGTTCTTGGTTTCAAATCTTGTTTTCATGGTCTTCAGTCAGGTGGAATACTTCTGTTCAAGATTTCTTGGAAGACTTGGAGCCTGAGTAACAGGGGCTTTGCATTGATTTCACATCTTCTTACTACAGCACCTTTCTTCTGATTTCCATTAAAGCTTGGACTAACATTTCTCATTACAAGGACATCCACACCTCTCATTTTCATGCTTGTCATTTCAGATATTTTATTATTAAAGATTGTTTGCATCTATTTATTCTCATTGACTCAAATAATCTACTTAGTTAACTAGTTTTGTGTGATGAATATATGTGTGTTTGGGCACACAGATGCATGCACAGGAAAGAGGTAATCTTTAGTGTCTCTTCTTTCTCTCCCCTATAATTTTTGTGGCAGAGTCTTTTACTAAACATGGACTTCAACTATTTAGCTTAATTCACTGGCAAGTGCACTCCACACATCTCTGAGTCCCTCTTCCCAGAACTACAATTATAGGCACGGCCACCATTCCTATCCTGGCTATTTAAGTGGCCACTAGAGATCAAAACTTAAAAGTCCTACAAATTGCAAAATGTATGATAGCAACTGAGCTATCTTGCAGAACTCAGTTTTCATTTTATTTTTATATTTATATAATTACTTGGTGCTATTCTTTTTATAGTTTTTATATTTATTGAAGTTAGAGGAGAGGAAGCAAAAGATAATGACATTTTAACACAGAGAAAGAGAGAAGAATAATCAGCAGATGAAAAATTTTAAGGTTGCCGGGCAGTGGTGGCACATGCCTTTAATCCCAGCACTCGGGAGGCAGAGGCAAGCAGATCTCTGTGAGTTCGAGGCCAGCCTGGGCTACCAAGTGAGTTCCAGGAAAGGTGCAAAGCTACACAGAGAAACCCTGTCTCGAAAAAACCAAAAAAAAAAAAAGAAAGAAAGAAAAATTTTAAGGTATTAAAATGATTCATGGTCATGGTAAAAATAACAATATTTTTGGTAGATAGAACCAATGTAAGTTTTGGGTTAATCACTACTTTTACTGCAGTTACACTTTTAGAAAATATTGTTTCGGAACCATCATTGTATTCCACACATAGTCACAGTATATAGAAGTCCATCCCACAGCAGAGAGGCCTCCCAGGGATATCAACCAAACGTGGCATATCAAGTTGCAATAAGGTGAGGCACTTCCCCTCATATTAAAGCTAAAAAAATCAATAAGTGTTTTCACTTTCAATACTAAAAATGTGTTTCCAAAAATTTATTAAATGTGCCCAGCTGTGGAAGAGCAGGTGATCAGCATTGCAGAGGCAAACACTGGATCCCATTGAGTTCAAAGCCAGTCTTTTTTCTACAGAGGCCAGCCAGCCTGCACAGTGGGACCTGGTTTCAAAGGAGTAAATATTTAAATAAATACATTAGTTAAAATAGCCAATTGAGTATTGGCCTAAAAGATTTCATTTTGATGAATTTTGCCAAGCTTAAACAAATTCAACACAGAAAATGCAATGGAAAGCTGAAACAACTGTTAGGGGAATCTTGGGAAACTAATCTTTAGTGTAAATAAAACAGGCCAGTGGTTTTCGGTATTTATATCTTGACTTAAAAATATAATTTCCTTTCTGCTGGAGTTGGAGTTAAGGTTATGTAAGGATATAATGAATCCTTACATAACACAGGAACAACCACCTGATGTTGATACTTATATACTTTGTCAACAAGTGTCGGAAGGAACACAAGAATGCGTGTGTCTTCCTCATTTTCTAAAGAACACTTAAGACATACCTCAAATGTTTTTCTGAAAAAAAAAAAATGCTTGTTACACTCCCTTGAACATAGTGACCTGTAAACCATGCTTCTCCACTTGACTGTGAACTTGTAATTGTTACAAATGGAGCTGTAACAATAAGAATGAACTTGGGATGCAGTGTATCACTTGTGGTCTCTGGTCTTGAGTTCTCAGTGTCCCATTTCCATTCTTCCACATCCATCAGGAGAGGTGATTTACCCAACCTCTCACACTTTTCTCCTGACACATCATTACCAGAATCTACAACTGAATATTTTGAATTAAAATAATAAAAGGAAAACATTTGGTTTTGATATGTGATGGAACAAAATAAATCTGTTTTGAATAGTATACTATAATGAAAATAATTTATTTCATGATTTTATTTTAAACATTAGATTAGCAGCTTCATAAATCAGTTGAGCCAGTGATGTTGGGTGTTCATTTTCTATGATAATACTTGGGGACAAATTAACAACTTTGGGGTAAAATATCCTCTTTGTAGGGCAAGAACATCAAGAACACACATTTCTTATGAGTCTGAATTCAAGATTGCCCACACAGAGATTATGTGGGTAAATCACCCCAAAATGTCTAAAACTCTATTATACATTTAGTCTGGTATTGTTATTACACACTTTATTCAGATATTGTTTTGATCTTTATCTTAATTATTATACACTCTCCAATGGGAATACATTACAATGTCATGTATCTTCTGCTGGCTCTAATACTTTGGCATTTTCATGTATAATATGTATAGTATGTATACTATTAGTATTTAGAAAATTTGCCCATAAAATTTAATTGGTCTGTCAGTCCTACTGAAGAGGAAACATGCTGTATTAAATTATTTTCCTGTAAATTCAATTTGAAAATCTACAGATAGTTAACATAAGTGATATAGAATAGACTTAAATCTCAATTCTCTTCATTGATAATCTTAATATAGATGTATATATATATGCATATATATTTCATACAGAAAATTTAGAATGATAAAATCACTCAATAATTTCAAATAAGCTACTTTTAGGAAAACTAATCTATAATCTGGTTTCTCTGGATTTTTTTTTCTATGTAAAGAATGTGAGAAATATGCTGTCAACATTTTAGCCAGTAAAGGGATGCCAAATGCCTGCCTTTACATGAATTGGAAGAGGAGATTTTATGGGTTTTTCCCTGTGGAATTAGGTCACGGAGCTCATTGGGATTAGTTAGCGACATCATCTAAAAGAAACTCAAGATAGTCTAGTCATACTTATTTGTCAAGAAATTAAATAACTTACTCAAGTATTCTACCTGATATCAATGGAACTAATTTAAAAAAGAAGTCAAGTGATAAAGAAACATCATGAATTCAGCTCATTTTAATGTTTCTTTTGATGCATTTTCTGGATGTGATATCTCAAATTGTTACTTAGAATCTTATTTTTCCCTTGGAATAATTCTGGTATTTTTCCTAATTTCAATACCCATTCTGGTTATCAACCTATTTCTGTATTATTAGCATAGTTTAAATGGCAAGCATTTTAATACTTAAATCTCTTCCAATGTACACTAGATTTATGAAAGTATAAAGTTGTAATTTTTATTGTCATATGACCTAGTGTTGTTATGTTGACAATACTATGTAGGGAATTCATTGAAAATATGTAGTCTCAAAAGTAAATGTCTTGGGATCCTTCTGCCTCTGCCTCTTCAGCATATCCTACCAGTGTGTGTCATGATAACCAGGGACTGGAGGAAAAATAGTCTTCAGGAAACAGCATGCCTATTGGTTACCCAATATGAAATGTTCAGACCTGAAAACATATGTATGAGTAATATTATACAGACTGAGACAGTTATATGTAGGAATATACATGTATGTACATATATGCACATAGTAACAATTAATGAAAAAGGCCATAACTGTGAAAGAGAGCAACAAGGTGTATATGAGATAGATTGCAGGGAGAAAGGTAGAGGAGAAATACTGTATTAAATTATAATCTCAAAAAAGAGAAAACATTAGAAATGTTTCTCACCTAGAACATTGAAGGACCCTCTACAGAATAATCTCATTTCATTCTATATAATACCTAAATAACATAGTAGGTGTGTAGGTAAATATTGACTTCTTTATTATTCCATTACCTTTGAAGTGTGCCCATTTTCCTTGATGTTTGTACGAGGATGAATGAATGGGTGAGTGGGTAGCTTACATATGTTTGTACACAAGAGGAGAATATGCTGTTTGTGCTTATGCACACATATGCAAATATGTAAGATCACATTGACTACGTTCATCTGTTGCACATTATCTGATTGCCTTGGGATAAGTTCTGAAATGAACTTTTCAATCTCTGTGTTTGAGTAGATTAGCAGTTCTCTGAGTTTATTACTATTAAGAAAACAATGTTTTTAAATTGTATAGTTACATAACATGCAGAATTGAGGTGAGAATAAAATATTGAATACCATATAATGGACACATTTTAAAACTGAGATAAAAGAATCTGCTCTGTGTTGGAGGAGAGAAATAATGTATCTTGGAACAGTTATCTTATATAATTATCTTAGTATTTTTGAAGTGAAATGCTAAAAAGCATTTAGAAACTATATTCTAGATATGAACAAAGGGTAATAACTTAATAATACTGTATGACATTGCATGCATTAGGCCAGGATGACTAATCTTTAGTGATTGATCAGAATACTATCATATCTACTAACAAGCGAAATTGCAAATTGTTCACTTGAAAATCTGGGCGCACTGTAGATTTTTTTTTTACAACTATGAAGGGTATTGAGACATAAAAAATTCAATCTACATTTCTGTCTGCTTTCTGTTCTCAAAATGTTGAAATTTTACTTTAGATTTCTAATTTTAAAATATGATCAGAACTTTAAAAAAAATCAGGATGCTGTCATGAAAACTAAATGAAATTAGTGAGACTACAAGCTACTGTAAGCTTCAAGACTCACCCCCACCCTGTCAAAGTATGTAGCATAGATTATTGATTCTACTTTATTTCCTCAAATTTTATAATGAAATTGTTAAGATAATAAAGAGTAGATAATTAATCTGGGATCTTATAAGACCCAGGAGGTCTCCACAGAGTCATCTGGGTAAAGACAGATTGTTTCCCTCAGTGAAAATTTCAGAGTAATATTGTATTTTCTCCATCTCCCTCTTTCTGCAAAGGTTAAATAATGTTATTACTTTGTTCCTGTTGGTAAGGCATCTTGATAAAGGCAACAGAATAGATGATGAAGAATCAGAAGGAAGGGGACTGTCAACTAAACAAGAAAACATTGGCAGCACATAATTGAAGAAGAAACTACTCATTGAATAAATCTGGACTCTTGAGATTTGCCAGCTATTAATACAATATGACTTTTTCAGGAAATATAGTTTGGCAATGTATATGATATGAAATCTACATGAATTAACTCTAAAGTATGTCATAAACAGCCTACCTGCTCTTCTCTAAGGAAACAGAAAGTCAAATGAAAATGTCAAAATATCACTCATGGTAATTATTTCACTTGTACAGAAATAATTAATAGAAAGAAGTATCAAAATTTTTTATGGTGCTTACATAACATAATTAAGGGAGGTGGGCTAAAGAGATAGCTCAGTGGCTAAGAGCATTGACTGCTCTTCAAGAGGAACTGGGTTCAATTCCCAGCACCCACATGACAGATCACAATTGTCTATGACTAACTCCAGTTCCAGGGGACCAAACACCTATGGCAAAACACCAATGCACATTAAAAATAAATAAATGATAGTAAAACAATATTAATTATTATGGAAGCAATTATTGCAGGAAGAGATGTTAAGGGCTAAGAATAAGTGGCCTTAGATAATGACATGCATCAGAGAATTAGATATAACTCTTGCTTTGCATAGCCAAAGCTGATAAGTAATTTTCTTTATATTTATTCACATGGCAAAACACTTGTTTTCATAGTTGCAAGTAATGATGGTTTCAACCCACAGTACTTTCTAAGGTTCTGAATGATTAATGGTAGAGTATAAAGACCATCTTATAGAAAAAAGAATAGCCCTGAGTGATATGTTCCAAAGTAGAGAGGCTCAATATCAATTTTAAAATAAATAAATATTAGCATCATCTTTTGACATTCTACTTAAAATTAATTTCAACCAAAATGGCACTATCATTTTTCTAATAAAACAAGTTAAAACACACCTCCAATAACAAGGATTATAATCGTGTGACACAACATTCAGTCAAATGAATATCTTTCATAATCATATTCTATAAACTCTAAGCCAAAAGGAACTGGGGAATAGTGATATCTCCTTTATTTTAAACGATGCTATGTACCTGAAAGTGAGGAGAAACAGTCTATGACTTTCCTTTCCCTAATATCTATAGTCTTGAAAATTCTAGAGCTATACAGGATATCATTAGTCATCTCCTTGAGCAGTAACTTTGGGAGGTTTGCCTCCCTGAGCTCAACTATCCACAAGGCTAATTGTAGCAACAAGGCTAATTGTAGCACCAGGATATCTACAAAGAACAAAATTTATTTGTTAATATAAAATGTCTGTAAAATTCAAACTGTGAGAAGGATGTGCTGAAAGATTGTTATGAAATCTATTTCAAAAAATACACACTGTTACTTATGGTGATATTTTCTTTGTACTGAAATGTGATTTTATTTGTATGTTAATAAATAAAGTTGCCTGGGGCTCAGAGCTAATAGCAAGCCATAGCAGAAGCTGGGCAGTGGTGGTGCACGCCTTTAATCCCAGCACTTGGGAGGCAGAGATAGGTGGATCTCTGTGTGTTCAAGAATACAGCCAGCATGGAGACACACGCCTTTAATCTCAATACCAACCATAGAAAACCTGGAGGTCTGTAGAGATGGGCAATGACAAGGAGGTCATATGGTTGGGTTTACAACCAATGAGAAGGGAGAACAGAAAGTCTATAAAAAGATAGATACACAGGAAGTAATGCTCTTTCTGAGAGGAATGACAGCAGCGGCAGCTAAGGGTAAGCTCAGCTCTGACCTCTTGGGCTTTTAACTCTGCACTTGGCTCTGTGTTTATTTAACAAGCCTGTTCATCTACAGTTACTATAAATGATAATCATGAATACAAATATTCATTAAAATTGTTCTTATTAAAGTCCATAAATCCACCATACTTTCATCTATGATTACTAGCTATCAGTAAAAGATGTATTACTTGTCTGTGTTTTCAATAGAAATTTCTCTCTACAGCTCCCTGGGAAAGATGTTCTCCAAAACAATTAATCTTCTTTTTTCTCCCCTAGTATTCATCTGCTATTGTCCCTAAATGTCTCAACTTTCTTATCTTACTATTTTTGAAACATTGGAGAAAGCACTTTTCTCTGTTTCCTCTCCTATCCTTCCTAATGGATTTCTGAAACTCCTCCTTGATGACATGGTGAATCAGCTCATTTTGGAAGAATGATCAAGCCAGACAACCAGCCTAAAGCAGTTCAAAACTTCAATTTAGATTTTCCTAGAAGAGATCTGAGGGAAAAACCTAATGCTTAGAGGAATTTATGTAGACATAAATCTTAATCCTCTTCATTTTATAACATAGTTAACTTTGAACAGAATGTTATTTTTGTGCCATGTTTTAGTGTTAGGTTGTGGCTATAGTATATATATTTTAATATTTATTTTTAATGTTATATAGGGTTTACCAGAGCCTCAATCTGCCATAACCCTATATCAGCATTCATTACAAACCTCAAAGCATATTACCTTTACATACAAATATCAGAATGTTGAGTATATTCATACATAATTATGTATTTATAAAAAAGTAAAGTATGATATCATGGTTAGTAGAAAACACATAATTTGGTGCTGTTATACATTATGTGGTTTCAACACAAAGGTGAAAATGTGAAATAATGACTGCTTACCTTAAATTGAAGAAATGCATAATGATCAGAGGACAGGAAATGTAGGAACCAAGAACTGCCCAAGAAGACAGAAAGTAGAGGAGAGAGAGAGAGAGAGAAGAGAAGAGAAATACAGGAGAGAGAGGACAGAGGAAGAGGAGGAGGAAAAGTGGTGCAGGTAGGATAGGAAGAGAGGAAAGAGGACTAGAAAGAATTTATAATCTGAAGACTTTTGTATGGACATGCGAGCAGTTATTAATTTTTGGTTTATACTTGTGGACTATTAAGTGTATACTTGAGGGTATATTTTTGTATATTTGTATTTTCTGAGTTCTATATGTATCATTTTTATCACCTTCTATATGTTCTGATATTCATAATAAAAATTCCCATTTAGAATAAGGAAACTGATTATGAGAGTTTATATAACTATTAAAAACACACCCATGAAGTGAAAAAAATCAATGTCTGAATTAAACACAGAGACTTGACCACAACACCAAAACTGTAAATTGCTTTATCACAGTTCAAATCATCTCTGAAGATGTAAAAGTTTACTTTGTATGTCTAACCTTATGTCAGTTGTATGAAAATCCTGAAGACAGCCATGCCCTGTTTTCTGAGGAGTGCAATCCACTCATTCGTGTTCAAAACACTGTTTTTATCCAATGCTTCTTGCCATGTGTCATGGGAGAGCAGCTCTCTCCGAGTTGGAAGAGAAGGTTACCAATGCTTTTCTAACATTGTGTAGCTAATTGTTTTCCTGTGTCCTGCCAGGTCTGCAGCTGCTCAGACCCAAGTAAACACACACAGGCTTATATTATTTTTGAACTATGGCCATGGCAGGCTTTCTGCTAGCAAGCTCTTACATCTTAAATTAATCCATCTCTATTAATATGTTTTGCCACATTCTGTGGCTTTACCTGTGTCCAATTACATGTTGGTCCTTTGGCAGATGGCTGGGCTCTTCCTGCCTTCTTCCTCTCTCTACCTTTGAATTTCCTGCTTGCCTCTAAGATGCCTTGCCATAGGCCAAACAGCTTTATTTATCAACTAATCATAGCACCACATATTCTCAGCATACAGAAAGACGTTTCCCCATCAACATTGTCTGCATCATGTTTTAAGAATAAAAGCATAATAAAAAGTCAATATTCCACTTTAATAGTGAATAAAATTTAATGTGGGTTTCTTGAGAGTTGATCCACCTGTGAGAACTATTCTTAGCTCCCTAAGGGTTTGTAGGATTTTTGGTCCCAGGAGTATCCAAGGCACAATTTCATGTACTTTTTCACTTAATTCTTTATAACACTTCCACTCTCAACCAAAGCCAAATTTAAAATATTGTGTTGGAGAAGTTTCTATTTGATAATCTTTAAGGTAGCATTATACTCAGCAATAAAACACTATTATAATGTGTAGAATGCAGTATCTCTATGCACAATTTAAGTGGAATGCTTGTGTACTAACCAAAATAAAAGCCAACTTTAGTCATGAGGAATCTACCAGTCAGTATATATGTGGGTAATTTGTATGGTTTTAGGAAAATACTAGCAAGGATTGTATGTATTAAAAGATATATTAATTTTCGATAAGAATATTTTTATTTGCTTTTTGATAATTTCACAAATATATGCAATGTATTATAATCATACTGAATACCCATTACTATTACTTTCTTTTGCCCACATTCCAATCCTGATGGCCACCCTCCCCCTCCTCTCAGCTGGTTCTTCTGTATCTACTGCTTTTGTTTATGACCCACAGGCTGTAAGGTTACTTGTATGATCATAGGCTGGGAATTATTTATTGGAGTTTATTCGACTTCACTATAGTTATTATACACCCAAACAAAGCGATACCTCATATCAAGCAATTTTTAACTGTCAGTATCTCCTCAATGAGGGCACATAACTTATAAATCTATTCTTTATCAATGTTGAAATATTACAGGATTGAATCTTGTGCCAGTATTGTGCAGGTATCAATACGTGCTGTTTATTTGTAATTCCAATTTCACTATCATATCCAGGACAAGTGATTTCACAGCCTCCTATCACCTCCAATATCTTTCATTCATTCTGTCCTCTCTTTGACAGAATCTTCTAGATCTTGGAGGGTGTAATATAGCTGTGCCATTTAAAAATGAGCATTAAACGGTTACTTATTTACCCTACTTGGAAGAATTGTGAGTCTATGCACTAACTGCCACAAACTGCAAAAAGAAACTACTCTGGGCTGATCATTGGTATAGGATAACCAATTGTAATTTTGTAATTGAATGCACTACTATACACAAAGATTTATTGTCCACCAAAGACAAGAGGAAAATTCTCATTTTAGTGAGGGTAGATCTAAAAGATCTAATATAGTGCAGGTTGGACTCAAACTCACGATGTAGGCTAGGATGACTTTGAACTCCCGATACTCCTGCCTTCACTTCCAGATCCTAGGATTATAAATTTATGCTATCACAGTCAGTCAAACACATAGTTATTGTCATCATATTTTGCAAGCAATATTGCGAAAGGAACTTGTGAATAGTGAGGTCAGCATTATTTAAACCATGTTTGCACATCTAAATTGAGAAAAAAGTAGCATCAGTCAAAAGAAAAATATCTTGTTATGATCACATTTTATTTTGTATTATTTTATGATCACATTTTAAAATGTGTTCAAGTACAATGACAGTGCTTCAGTCATGCGATGCTTTCAGAACACACCTTAGGAAATACCAGTATAACCTAAGCCTGTTCATGGATTTGAGGCAGCACTACAGACATGAATCTTGTTCTAAAAATAGGATGATAGAATTTTACAACAGAATATAATGCAGTATCTAAAATATTGGAACATGAGAACTATCTAAAATATTCATAACAGGTATAATATGTAAACAAGGCTATTACAAATAACTATCACATGATACTATAAATACACTAATAATATTAATACCGCAGAGATGAAGCAATTTATCTGTTAAGGAGAAGAAAGTTAAATGTTAATTTGTAAGCATTTTAAATATATTCTATAATCTAAAAGTAAACATAAAAGTACAGATTTTATTTATAATAAACGTTATTTTTAGCAAAACATTTAAAACTAAACACCAAGATTAAAACCCATTAAATCAAATTTCCTTTAAATTTTGGAAACAGCTTGAGGCTTGTAGACCATTCCACAGATTATCAAACATGAAACAAATGAGCTCACTTAAGAAGTTCCTCACATGACTATTTTGATTGGTTATCATCTTTCTGTGAACAACGATATGGTGGAGTCAACACTTTTCCATTTCCAGTGATAATGGTTTCAAATTCATATTCTCATATAGGATACAATCCATTATCTGTATATTTATCCTTAAATATTCCATGATCTATTTGCTCAAACAGCCATACATTTAAAAATGATGGATCTGTTCCTGATCTGGTTGTGTCCTCACAGCAAAACTGTGGCCACTGCCTCCTGAGCAGTGACCTTGAGACGTGACCTTGGGAAAATACTTGATCCACCATCTGTGTTGACCATTATTTCCTTCACATTCATTTTAGCAGCAAAGTTAATTAGGGCACCAATTTACCTGCAGATAATAGGATGTATTTGTTAACTGTGACATGATATAGCACTCAAAGCTATCAGAGGAACAAGTAGCATGGTATCAGTATAAACAATTGCTTTCAAATATAATGCATACAAATAAATACTGTTATTACAAATAATAGTAGATTATAATCTAAATAATAAATTATTTATATATATCATATAAATTTTAATTGTTCCATATATTAAATCCCATAAGGCAATAATATTTGTCTAAAATAGTAATTTACTAGTAAAAGATTTATTTCCTTTTTTTATAGCTAAGAAAATTACTTTCCATGATCCTGTGGGAAATATTCTTTTCAGATTCTTTTTCTGTCTCCAACTGTTGCTCTCCTGATTTCTTTAAATATCCCAATTTGTCTTGTCTTAGGGTTTCTGAAATGAAGGTGAAAGGACTTTGCTGTCTTTTTTTTCATGCTACTTGATGAATGATGTCTTGGTGATTCAGAGAGAGAACAGGCCAAGATACTAGCACTGAAATGGTTCAGGTTCAAACACTTAGTTTTCTTGAAATGTTTGAAGTGGATCCTAAGACTGAGGGGAAATAAAGTGGACAAGATTAAATTAGAAGAATTAACGCTGTGACTTGAGTCACAGTTTTTAGCATTAGTGACCTCCCTGTGTTATGCATTAGTCTGTGTTTGTGAAAATACAGCATGTTTATTCATGATCAAAAACTACAAAATGTGTAGGGGCATTTGAAATACCATGTTCCAGTATCAGCATTCTTTAAACAACCTCAAATCCCACAGAATTGAACCAAAATGTCATATTTATGAGACTATTAATACATAAATTGACATGAATTTAGAAAAACAGAGAATTGTTGGAATTGTTGGTGAGACAAAGAAGACTTGTGTCGTATTTCTGAATTATTTGGTTTCAACTTGAAGATGAAACACTTAAAATATGGTTTATATTATTAAACTTGAGAAATACATAGTCAGAATGAAACAGAGCTTCCTTGGACAGGAGGAAAAATGAAAAGAAAGAAGGAAAAAAGATGGGAGGAATGAAGGGAGAGAGGGAGGGAGGGGATTGGAGGGAGAGAGGGAGAGGATTGGGAGAAAGGGAGTTTGCAAATAACAACAGTTATTTGAGCCCTGTAGGCACTTGAGCAACTATTCATTGTGAAGTGCTAATCTATGGTCTCCTCATGCATCATTTCATTCACTTCTGAACCACTGAGTTTAGTCATACAATATCTTCTATAAATCAAACATTCTGAGCACCCAAGGTTTTGGCTACTCTCAAGAATAGTTATGAAGTGAATGGGTCATAATTATACTAAATGTTAAATTTTATCACAAGGTAAAAATCATCCCTGAAAATGAAAAATAAAGTTCCTTATGAACCTTACCATGTGTCAACTATGTAGAGGAATTTCTAAACACGCTTATTAAATAAGAAACACAGAGCCAAATACAGGGGTGAAAGCCACCAGCCAACCCTACTCATCACTGCACCATAGCTTCCCCAGAAAGAACCAACATCTTCCTGCTAACCTGTCTTTATTGCCTTGCTGTTCTGCCTTCTCATTGGCTCTTAGCCCAGCCACCTCACTTCCTTGTCACTGCCTGTCAATACAGATCTCTAGTTCTATGATTGATACTGGGATTAAAGTCACCATGCTTGGCTGTCACAGAGACTCTGCCTGCCATGTGATCAGTTTAAGGGCCTGTGGTACCACCACCTGGCTTTTGTTTGTGGATAACTATCTATGTCCTCTGATCTCCAGGCAAACTTTCTTTATTAACATACAAATATAATATCACCACACAACTGTGTGAAAAAAAAATCTGAAGATAGCCATTCTTTATTATCTGTGACCAAATGTCCATTTAGTGGTGACCAAGATTCTCTGCTTCTCTTCAGCTCATCCTTCTACATCTAAGGGAAAGCAGGAGACCCTCTTGGCAGTGAAGGAGGAGTTTGTGTTCATCATGGTTGCTGCTTAAAACAAAACTGAAGGATCCAAAGTTTCTGCTTGACTGCATCTTAAATTATAAAAGGTTTTCCTGAGCCAACATGAGTCTGTGAATCTAATTCCTAGTCCCCTCTGGTTTGTAAAATTTCTGGTCCAGTGTTAATCTAACACACCATGTACATACCATTTTACTTAATTGTGTATTATAGTTCTTCTATGCCCATCCAAAATTATGTTGTGTTTTTATTTAATTTGGGGAAGATTTTGTTAGATAAATGTTTTTGTATGCCATCATCTTAATAAATAGTACACAATTTTATAATAGATGGAATGCAGTATCTGTGCAGAATTTAGAGAAAATGCTTTCTGTCACGAGGGGTCTATCAATGAATATATAAACAATATGCATTGTTTTGGAAAACACTATCAAGGTTTGTTGACTAAAGAAAAACATTTTATGTATAAATATATGAGATATGTATGTTGATAAGAGTATTATTTACTTCATCTAAGAATATTTTATCTTTCACCTAATTTTGACAATTTTATGCATGTATACAATGTATTATAATCATAGGGTGTAGCTGGAGTTTTCTCCAGTTCTGTCCAGCCCAACGGACCCCACAACCGCTTATAAAATAATCACTCAGAAGCTCATATTAATTAAACTGCTCAACCATTAGCTCAGGCCTACCATTGTCTAGTTCTTAATCTTATACTCAGCCCATTTCTGTTAATCTGAATGTTACCACATGTTCCGTGGCTTTACCTGCTACCTTTGCATGCTGCTACCTGAACTACAGGCTGGCATCTCCCCTCTGTTTCCATCTCCCAGCCTCTCTTCTCTGTTTGTCCCGTATAGCCTATACTTCCTGTCTGGCTACTGGCCAATCAGTGTTTTACTTATCAATCAATCAGAGCAACATATTTTTACAGCATACAGGACATCCCACAGCAATAGGGACCATTCATAATGTTTCCTTTTCCCCCCTCCAATCTTCCAGATCCCCTTCTCATTATCAACCAATCCTTTTCTTATAGCCATATCTTTTTATTTTAGTTACTGAATATATATTTGCCTACATGAACACCTGTAGGTGATTACTTATTAGACCATGACTCACCTATACCTACATACTTGAAGAAAAAGATATGCCTTGCCACCTTTAACTGTGGATAGCTCCTTAGGAAGTAGTGGGGCCTCATGAACACATCTTTTAACCATGTTGTCGAAGGGCCTAGTCTTATGCAAGTTTTATTCAGATATTTAGAGTTGGTGTTTTTTTATGGTTCATTGACCATGACGTATTCACCAGACAATGCATCATAACACACTTCCCTATTCTCCAGGTCATACATTCTGTTCTGTCTTCTACTTTGAGATACTTATGAAGGAAATATTGTAGCTTTCCCATTAAAGGATGAGTATTCATCATTTACTTATTCTCAGTATTTTCAAGTGTTACAAATCTCTGCATTAACCTCTGCTCACATCAAAAAGAACTTTCTCTGTCCATAGCTGAGAGTTTTAATAGTTTATGGTGAAAATATAATCATTGAAGAGGCATTTGACACCTTGTCCACTTAGGGAAAAGGAACAAAAATATTCTCCCCTAGGGTCTATGATTTTACTAGGTACAGGCTTTTGGTAAAATTTATAGTATCAGGCACATGTATTTGAAAATATCTCAAATCATTTCTGAAAGTTATCAGTTATTCCAGAAACTCTTAAGTCACTATTGCCGCAGTGGACACAGCTTACCTAAAAGTTCCATATTCTGACATTCACTGACCAGACACCAATAAGACATTTGATGAGTTTTCTCCTCCAAAAGCAAATATGGCACTTTGGGGACTATGAACAGTAATCAGAAGAAAGGAATGCTCAAAGGAGCTCTTATTTGAGCTTCTATGAAATTAACATACACTTACAAATTTCACACACACACAGTGACATGGCATAACCTTTCCCATTCCAGAAGTGATGTCTGAAGTCAAACACAGGAATGACAGGTCTAAAGTACAATGAGAACTCAGAAGACCAAACACAAAATCCTGCAGCTCCATGTGCTGTAGCATCTAGAGCATGTGATGTATCATCAGATACCTCACTCTTCACTTCTGCTGCCAATAACCAGCAGCCTTTCCCATGAGTTGGCTCCAATCTCTGCAGAGAGATATGTAGAGAATGTCCTATGACTCTGGCATTATAGTCTTGGGTCTTCACTGTATCTTGGGCATCCCCTTCACAGCTTCAAGCAGTCACCTTCTGTGACACTATAGACACTCCAGCCCTGACATAGATGGTTTAACTTCAACATCTCTGAAAAAATGGTGCAACAACTTTCCACAACCCTCTTCCACAATCTTATATCTTTCATTCCCACAAAACCAATCCCGGAAAGACAACGTTGCCAACTCTTCCTCCCTTCAGCTGGGGGTGGCAACAATAGTCTGACACTGCCTGCAGCTTTGTTGTCTTTCATGTCATAATCCTGGAGAACCCATTACCTAGACAGTTGCTCCCAGGGAGAACTGAATTCCTTCTGCTTCATTCTCAGTTACTCTTTTTTTCCTGTCGGGTAAGGTCACATTTTAAAAGTTGGATCCCTTGATTGATTAGGTCTTGCCTTTGGATCACACTTGCTGTTGTAGAGTACAGCATAGAGTGTTTCATTTTTTGTATTTAGATTCTTTTTTTTTTTCAGCACACACCTAGTCTTCTAAACTTAAATTGCTGGAATTCTTTACTACATAACAAACCAATTGTGTGAGTGGTGTGGGGGGGGCGGTATATGCCCATATTGTTGTTCAATTTCATTGTTTATATGGCCAAGTGCAATATAAAATAGCCAAACCACAGAATGAATATTCTGCTCTCCTGAAATTTCTTCTCACCAAATAAATTAAGCATTGCCTTTAAATTCAACTTCAGTCAAGTTCTCACGACAGAAGCAAAAATAAAACCAGACTTTTCACCAAATACCATTCAAATGACCCCTGATGTATTTTCTAGTAGAATCATTCACTGATACTGAAATCTCATGATGAGAGCTTTCATTGTCCATACTTTCTCAGTATTCTTATTTTCAAAGCTCCTACCAGAGTGGCCCATGAAACACTTTCTCTGGCATGCTAGGGATTTTCTAGACTAATGTACCACAAACAAGTTCTGAAAGCCTAAGAAACCTATGATTATGTTTATTAGAATAATAACCTCGTTCCTTATACTAAATTTTGTATGAGTTATGTTATTCATTGCAGCAACAGAATTCCATATACAATAATCTAATGATGGAAAAGTATGTTGGGTTATACATTTCCATTGGGCAATTCATCATGGTTGGTGCTTATGACACCAGGAGGTTGAAGCAGTTGGTCACAGTGCAACCATAATTTCAAAGCAGAGCTGTAAGACAAATTGCTAAATGATCTTATTAATTAAAAAGCCAAAGTCAGATACTGGGGTAAAAACTGAGAGATCAGGGAAGCAGAAAGAAGCCAGTCACATTCTTACCACTAGGAAAGCCACAGCCAAAGAGAGACCTACTTCCTGTATATTCACCTCTATATGCCTTTCTGTCCCTGCCTTCTTACTGCCTCTCTGCCCAGCTACATCACTTCCTATTTCTGCCCAGCTCTATCACTTCCTGTCTGTCTGTTCAGACCTCCAGACCTCCATGGTTACCGCTGGGATTAAAGGCATGTGCCTCCATGCCTGGCTCTGTTCCCAGTGTGGCCTTGAACTCACAGAGATCCAGATGGGGTGCACAAATAAAATATCAGCACACAGAGCAATGAGTGTCTTTTCTTTGCTAGCTTCCTTTTGTTTGTAGCATTCATGACACAAGGTAAGAGAAGAGCTTCCATTTGTCAGGTGGATCTTCCCACATTGATAAGTTATTCAAGAGGAACCCTCAACGGTGTTTCTAGAGGCTAGCCTAATCAAGAAAATCCCTCACATATGTGCCTGCAAGCTGGTCTCCTAGGTGATTACAGATTTTGTGAAGATGATTGTCATAACTATCTGACACTGTATCCATTTTGTTTCTTTGCCTTGTCTTATTGTATTAGCTAAGACATGAAGCACTGTGTTTAATAGAACTGAGAGTGGACACCTATGAGTTGTTCCTGATTTTAGTTGACTGATTTAAATTTTCTGCCTTTTCAGAAAATTCATCTTGAGAATTCATACATTTTCTGTTATTTTTGAGACCCATCTCTTTCTTTAGCCCAGGCTTGCCTTGAACTTGCAGCAATGTTCTCAACAAAACCTATCAGGTAGTGGATTTAAGGTATGAGACTCTAATTCTAGTTTTTAATCAGAGTTTAAAAATTCTCAAAAGGCAGATTCTAGACATCAGTGGATGTCTTTCATACCATCTGTAAGATGATTTGAAAGCATGTTTAATATAAAAGGACTGAGCATTGAGTCCATTCTTGATAAAGAAAAAAAACTTGAAGTTGCACATTAGACCCATTCAGAAAGGGAAAATACCAAACAGTTTGGTACATTATATTCTTAAATATTGATTCATACCCATTTTGTATTAATTCAAACACTACAGGACATGAAAATTTTAAATGATTCTTGAAAATTTAGGATAATGTTACCCAGAAGAAGCACAATTTAAGTATACACAAATTCAAGATACAAAAGATATATTCTTTCTATGTAAATTTCATATTTGTGTCCTAAAACAGAAGAATAATTTTACATGAATTATAATCTATATCTGCTGACATTTGTTAATTAATGTGATACATCAGACACTAACAATTTCTGTATACCTGACTCACTATGTGCAGGCATGCATGGGAAATTGGATTCTGTAGGCTCAGGCCTACCAGGAAGTGCTAGGGAGTTTGATGACTTAGGAGTAGGCTGCTTATGGGAGTTCTGAAAGGAGCTCATAAATATTGAAGCACTATGAGGAGATCCAGGAAAATCCAGGAAGCCCAGGGGATGAGGAAGAGCTATGCTTTCTCAGTGGTTCACAGAATAAAGGGTATAGACTATACATGGAGACAGCAGTGTCAATCTGATAGGCAAGGGAACAAGTTTCCCAGAGAATCAGGTTTATGGGGTGGAAAGAGTGGGCCTAGCTGATGGTGTGGGATAAAGTGTCTTAAGTAATCTAGAAGCATCAACTCTTGTAGATGAATTTCTAAATAGTCTTATTAAATAAAAAACACAGAGCCACATACAGAGGTAATAGCTAAAGAGATCAGAGCAACTAGCGAAGAGTCAGACTACCTTATCTTACCACCTCACCATCGTCTTCCACAGAGAGAGCTTCTTCCTGTCTGACTTGTGTTTTTATTGCCTTTTTGTTCTGCCTTCTCATTGGCTCTAAGCCCAGCCACATGACTTCTTCATCACTGCCTGTCTATACAGACCTCCAGGTCTCTATGGTTGGTACTGGTATTAAAGGCTCATGTCACCACTCTTGGCTGTGTCCTTGACCACACATAGACTCTGCCTGCCATGTGATCAGATTAAGGGTATGTGCTACCACCACCCGGACTTCTGCTTATGGCTTGCTATGTGACTTCACTATGTGAACTCTGATACTCAGGCAAACTTTGTTTATTAACATACAAATAAAATCACATTTCAGCACAATTAAAATATCACCACAGACTCTTAAGTTGGTGTTGCTATTAAAAGTGTTGTCCAAGATTTGCCTTAGTTGTACTGGAATCAGAAATTCACATCAAGATGGAAAGGCACATCAAGATCCAAACTCAGGTCCTCATGAACACACAACATGTTCTGTAACAAATTGAGCCATATCCCTACCCCTATAAATTAAATGACTTAAGGTTTACCAGGAAAATTAAACAATCTCCTCCACATTTTCCCAATGGCATTCTTCATTTCTTTATTCCTGAAAGTGTAAACTATGGGATTCAGCAATGGTGTCAAGACATCAGAAAATATAAAAACATTTTTCTCAAAAGATAATGCAGAAGTATTTCGTGCATATATTAATATGCATGGGACAAAGAACAAAAGCACAACAGTAATGTGGGATCCACAAGTGGAGAGAGCTTTACGCCGCCCTTCAGAGCTGTAAGATCTCAGAGAGAACAAGATGACACCATAGGAGACAAGCAATAAGGAAAAAATGATAATGCAGATAGACCCACTGTTGGCAAACACCAAAATGACAAAAATATGTGTGTCAGTGCAGGCAAGCTTTAGTAATGGGAACAAGTCACATATGAAATGATCAATGACATTGGGTCCACAGAAGGGCAGCTGCAATGTGAAGATCATTTGTATGATAGAATGCAAGAAGCCTCCTGCCCAGGCTACTCCCACCAGAATGCCACACACCCTCCTGTTCATGATGGAAGAATAGTGAAGGGGCTTGCAAATGGCCACATAGCAGTCATAGGCCATGGCTGACAGGACAATCACTTCTGCCCCAGCAAAGAAGTGGACAGCAAACAGTTGTGCCATGCAACATTCAAAGGAGATAATCTTCCTCTCATAGAAGAAGTCTATAATCATCTTGGGTGTCATTACAGAAGACATGCATGCATCCAGGAAAGATAGAAAAGACAAAAAGTAGTACATGGGGATACCAAAGAGTGTGGGACTGCACACAATTGTTACCACAATTATCATGTTGCCCCCAATAGTTATAAGGTAGACCAACAAAAAGAAAACAAACAATATTTTCTCAACTTTTGGGTTTTGTGAAAGTCCCAGAAGTATGAACTCCGTGACAAAGCTCTGGTTTAGCATGATTCTTGAGAAAAAGACAAAATAAATGAGTTCACATAAACCTGCAAATATGAGAAAGAATTTCTTCATATATTTTAATATTATCATCAACAAATAAAATAATGCAAAAATGCTCAGTACTCAATTTTCTTGTCAAACAGTATGTGGCAGGAGGTAGTATAACTATTTTTTGTGCAAATATTAATAAAGATATTACGATCAAATGAACAAAACTCTTATTAACCTGGTGACTTTGGAGACACAGGTCCCAGCACACATGACTACTTAGTAGACTGAACAGGATGATGATTGAGATGTTTTATCTCAGTGAGAACTTCAGAGTACTGATTGTCTTTCTACAGTCTACTTCTCTATATAATCATTCAAGTATCTATTACTTTGTTTATTTATGCGTGAGGAATCTTGATAAGGCAAGAGGGTAGATGATGAAGGAACAGAAGCCAATGGATCAATGACCTACAAGTGAAAATCACATTGGTGAAAAAGTGAAACTTCATGTTGAATATAATTTCTGGTCTTGAGACTTAATTATTTACCAATTATGTATACAATAAAAATTTGATAGAGTAAGACATATGGCTTGAAATTCATATGAATTTTCTATAAAACATGTTGATTAAAAAACTTACCTTCATATCACCAAAGATCAAGAGGAGGATCAAGTTGAAATTGTCTAAATAAGACTCACATTAACATGCCATTAAAACACTAGGCATAATTATTCCAATTGAAAACTCTTTCAATAGAAAACTCTTTAATAAAACATATATGTAAATATTCTAGCTCTTGAATTCATTTTTCCTAGGTAGATGCAGCTTTAAAATGTTATAGATTTCTCTTTTCTATATGTTCAACAAAAATGTATTCATAAAATGGTTCTGTGATATTTAAAATACGTGTATGTATATATGTGTATATATATACATGTGTAACTTCATATATGTACATATATATGCATATAGCAAAAACTGAATAAAAGAATAATTTGTCTATATGGAAAAGCAAAACGATGATTTATATTAATGACTATCATGTAGAGGTAACAAACAAATTTTACATGTAAGTAAATCTATCCTCTGAAGTTACTTACATTTGACAATGCATTGTTCCTGAGGAGGGAAAATCACTCTATTGAGGATATGGTCACTAGTAGATTCCCAATGTTTCACTGAAAGGCACCATACCCATTGGAGCAGCATTTATTGATTCAGTGGGTTCAGCAACAACGACAAAAATAAAGTAGAGAGGAGGTCTTTGCTTTTGATGTATTGATACATTTCATTGTGTACAGTAAGAAAAATCTCATTTATAAAGCAAATATTAATGAATATAAAATAGACAAAATAAAATATTATGTAAATAGAAAAGTTGCTCACTTTCTGTTGTCAAATAGCCTGAAAACAGCTTTACATGTAAGAGTCATGTACCATGAGATGAACTGTCAGACATCAAGGTTTCAGGTCCACAGAGACAAACAGGCGGCTCTTTATCATAAAGGGGATGTTGAGAAAGCTTGATGTAGCTCAAGTTGGCTTCTAAATAACCATTTAGACTAGGATGACCTCAATTTCCCAATCATAACTCCTCCACCTCCAAGTGCTAGGATTACAAGATGTGCCACCACAACTTGCCACATCCATAGTTTTATCAAGGTATTCTGCACACTGTAAGTCAACAAGAGTGTGTGAGTATTGACAACAGCATTATTTTTAACAATGGCCACATGCATATGTTGATGTGAAAATTGAAGCACTCAAAAAATAAAGGAATGTCACTGTGCATGTGCATATGTATTTAGAGAGAAAAAGACATAAAGTTGAGGAGTAGGGAGTTGGGAAGGTATTGGGAGAAGTTTGGGTAGGAGGAAACATGCAATATATTTATGAAAAAAATATTTATAAGTTTCAATTTAAAAGTTATACCAATTAGAAGAAATTTATTCAGGCAGTGTTTTTGTTGAACATATAAGGAATAATTTCAAATTATAACCATGTTTATATTCTTTATACTAGTATGCCCACTCTTAAAATTTATACTAGGAATTAAGTTAGAATATTTTACATTAGGATATGACACAATGTCAAAATATTTTCTATTAGTTTATAAAGTTAACATTTTTGATTATAAATTTTCTTCCTTGTTATTAAACTCAATACAGATTTCTAAAATAAAGAAACATTGAACATAGAAATACCTAAAATATCCATAATGGCAATGATATATAAATATGACTTGCAAAATAAAATCACATGGTACATAAATGAAACATTAATACTATGAAGATCTCAACTATAGAGCATTTTTATAGTACATTAGGTTAGAGAAGCATAAGAAAATTAATTCTCCATTTATTGATTTTATAGAATACAAGTGTCAATATTTTATATAAATTTTGTTACTGTTTTCAAAATATTTTACAATATACATCAATATTTAAACCACAAAATCAATTTCCATTTAAAGTTCTGAAAAGAAAGATGTATTGTCAGATCATTTTTTACACTATCAAAAGTGGAACTCATGTGCTAACAGAGCATAGCATCATATATAATAACATGTTTAAACTATTATACTCTTTCCATGGTCATACTGCTGAGTTAATGCCCTCTCACCTCTAAATACTTTTAGATTTCAAGTCTACACTTTCATTTAAGGGTTTACATAATTGGTTTAATGGTTTACATAAATGGTTGATCTTCTTGTCCCCAACAGTCATGAATTTGAATATTAAAGACTGGTCTCCAGTCTTGCTCAGGGACCTCTCACTGTAGAAACTAGTAACCGAGTCATTTCCTTGAATGGTGATCTTGGGTCATGTTCCTCCCTATGCCAACTGGCTATATTGACTACTATTTCCTTCACACTTACTGTAGTAAAAAATCTAATTGTAGTATCAATCTATGTGCAGATAACAGAATGTTTTTATTAATGCAACGGATGTATATACTTAAAACTATCAGAGGGAATAAACAGAAAGTTTGTCACTCTATGTAGCTGATTTGAAATATATTTCAAACAAGTAAAATATTGTTATCAACAATAATAAGTTGAAACTGAAATGTTATTTTAAATTACAATTAATGTTAAATTCCATAAGTCAACCTTATTTTAGTATAAAATTATCTACAAATAAAAATTGATTTTGTGTGTGTAGCTACTGTCAGGACAAAGAGTACATTTCATATTCCTAATCCTTTTTCTCTCTCCTCAGTGTTGCTCTGCTGATTTTCTTAAATGGCTCAACTCACTGGTGTTATGATTTCTGTAATATGAGGGAGTTCTATTTCTTCCCATTTCCTTCCCAGTAGATTTTTGAAACTTCTCCTTTGATAGCTAGGTGATTCACCACATTCTAAGAGACAAGCCAGGCCATGACTACTGCCAAAAAAGCAGTTCAGTGCATTAACCACTTAATTTCCTAAACAGTCCAGAGGTAGAATCCTAATACTGAGAGACAATTAAGAGGACGAGATAAACTTAAATTAGACAACTTCAGTTTATGAAGTTAATTATTCTGACCGTAATGTCCTTTCCTGTGACCTGTCTTAGTATGTAGTCGTGCAAACAGAACATTTTATATTGATTTTCAATGTTGTATAGAGCTTAGCAGCAGTTTGCTGTCATGACACTGTATCAGTGTTTTTCACAAACACCAAAGCATTTTAATTTTTCCCAAATACCTGTAATTCAAGCATTAGAATGGCGACTAGACTAGTGTGCAACTGAATGTGTATTTAGAAAATTGGCAACATTTTATTGGACACTGTACAAAAACATGCTACCTCCTAGATTATTTGGTTTCAATTTGAAGATGACAAGTTGAAAATAATTTTCATTTCAATAAATTGGGGAAATATTTAAGAAGGAAGAGAATAAACAGTCTATGAAGTAAGAAAGCAAGAAGGAAAGGGAGGAAGGAACAGAGAGCTGAGGGAAAGAAGGAAGAAAGGAGGGAAGAAAGGAGTTTGCACACTAATAACTAATGCATTGAGAATTTGAGGAATTGTTACTTTAAACTGCTATTTTCTGGACTTTAGAATATCCTTGCATTCACTTTTGTGTGCCCTAACTTTGACCATAAAAAATCCTCATTAAGATAAGGAATCTGTGCATCACAGTTGATAGAAAATTTCAAGAACACAATTGAGAACTGAATAGTAAATTATTGCATTAAAAACACAGTAGTCTGACTACAGCATCCCAATTTAAAGGTTTTTATCACAATTTAAAAACATCTTCATAAATTCAGAAATGTGCCTCTGATTCTCACCTTGTGTTGACTGTGTGTAAATCCTGAGGACATCTATCTCTTGTTTTCTACTGAAATCAGTTCATGTAATGGTGACCAAAATGCTATGTTTAGCCAATGTCTCCTTCTGCACAGAAAAGAGAAGACCAGGTCTGGTAGTGAAGGTAGAAGTAGTCAACTTCCTTCAAGCCATACTCAACATGATTTAATAATAAAAGAAAAATGAAGGAGCCAAATTCACTCCCTAATTGCAACCAGAATTAATGGATGTTCCTTGAGAGGTCATCTACCTGTGAGACTTCCTCACAGCTCTCCTAGGGTTTGGACAGTTTCTGGCTCCAAGATATCAGAGACATAACTTTGAGGACTTTTGTCACTTGCTTGAGAGATTGTAATATTTTCACTTCCTTCCAAAGTTTTTAGAAATTTGAGGGCTGGTTTTATATGAAACATTTTCACTTTCAGGATTAGGAAAGTGTTATATACTGAATAGTTTGTAATGTCTCCGTGTGTAATTTAAGTAAAATACTCACATGCTCACCAAGCATGGTAAGAGTTGAGTTCTGTTTCAAGGAATTTATCAATCAATCTTAAGTATAATATCTACTGTTCTGGAAAACACTATCAAGGACTGTTCATTAAAGAAAAACATTTCATATATAAATATGTAAGAATGTATACACTAATAAAAATACTCATTTCCTTAAAGAGTATTTTTGGTTTTTTTTTTGACAAGGTCACGTATATATGTACATATATATGCATATATACTATATATATGCATACATGTATGTGTGAGTGAATGTGAATATAGTATTCTATGACCACATTGACTACACAGTACACTTTCTTATAACCATTCCAATTATGCTGACCCCTTCCTTCTTCCCAACTATGCTTCATCTTATATAAGAGTCTATTGATTTTGACCCCTTGGCTTTAAGGTTGATGGATTGAGGATTATTTGATGGATCATAGACAACATTCCTGTGGTTACATGCTTAAAAAAGTGGTACTCCTTAACCACGAATATTTAATTGTCAGTGAGTCCTCAGTGAGATGTGGGGATTCATGACTCCCTTCCCTCTACATGATGGAACTTGTGCCAGTCCAGCGCAAGCATCAACAGGTGCTGATTGCTTCATGATGGAAATGATCATGCCATTTCCTGAAGACAATGTTTCATTGTAATCTTCATCATCCTCAAGTTCCCTTGATATTCCTGTCTTCTTTTCCAAGATATATTTTCCAAGATATATCCTGGATCTAGGGAGGGGATCATATAGCTGTCCCATTTGGGGATGAGCATGAAAAAGTCACTTATCCTCTACACTTAGAAGATGTATAGTTCTTTGCATTAAGCATCACACACTGCAAAAAGAAGCTATTCTATACTAGGACAAGAAGTCCACTGGGGATACAAACACAAATGGCTAGAAGGCTTCCATCGTGTCTATTCAGGAAAAAAAAAAAAAAACGAAAATAATAATAGATTCTGCCATAGGTCCTTGAACTTCTTCATAAGCTTTTATGCTGCTGTCTTCAAGGCATTGATATTGACATGAACTGGGTGAAAGGGAATAAAGAAATGACAAACGTCTATAGAAAAGCTGGGGTTGAAAGGAGCAAGGACTCTGATGGAGATGCAGCAAGAGAAACCTGGAAATTTAGCATGTTCCTCACACACTTCAGGAGGGAGGGGGAAGTGGATTAGTGAATCTCCATAGGTGGTCTCTGCAGGACAGCAGTCTAGGTTGCAGTCATTCTAGAGTAGGAAGCTGTAGTTGATTGTTTCTGCATACACTGGTTTTAACTAAGGGTCAGTCATTTATGAATATCCATAATAGAACAAGAGGAAGCCTTTGCCATTCCTCTGAGGCTGACCCAGTGAAAGCTTTCCTGGGTTTGAGGCATCCTTGACATGGCCATGATTATTTCAATAATGCACTTTCACTCTGGATTTCATCTGCTCCCCACACATTTGACTAAATTTACAGTGCCCGGCATGTATTTCTTTCTATGGTAATTGACTAAAATACAATAGGAAGGAGTTTGGTTACTGATAAAGCATTCATGCAATTATTACACTAGTGGATATTTCTTTCCTGACTAATCAATATTCGATTATCCAGTGTCCACAGATAGTTAAGACCTTTGATGAATTTTCTCTATCAACACACTGAATAGCACCTTCTTTGACTATGAATGCTTGCCAGAGTGAAAAACATTCTTTAAAAAACCCTAAGAAATTAAAAACAAGTTACATACTTTCCATATGTAAGAATGCAGAATAAATATTCCCATTCCAAAAGGGAAGAAAAAGGCCATAGACAGAATGCTATAATGAAAGTGACAGCAAAACCTATGGTGATGTATTGGTGATGATTAGACATAGAAGTCAGGCAGTGGTAGCACACTCGCCTTTAATCCTATCACTCTGGAGGCAGAGATCCAGCTGGATCTCTGTGAGTTCAAGGCCATACTGAGAACAGAGCCAGGTATGTTGTCACACACCTTTAATCCCTTGACTTGAGATCTCATTTCTTTGCTTGGGAAGGAAACATGCCTTTAGTCTCAGGAAGTGATGGCAGAAAGCAGAAAGGTATATAAGGCATGAGGACTGGGAATGAGAAACTTTTTTAGTAGCAGTTCAGGTGAGATCCATTCCAATGAGCACTCAGAGGTTTTTCAATCTGAGGAAAGAAGATCAGCTGAGGAGTTGGCAAGGTAAGGTTGGCTGTGGCTTGTTCTGTTTCTCTGATCTTTCAGTGCGCAACCCAATATCTGACTCTGGATTTTTTATTAATAAGACCATTTAGCGATTTGTGTTACAAAAATACAATAGGATAAACTCCAAATCTTATAGCTCCATATATTCTGCCCTCTAGGACTTATAAAGCATTTATGCAAGTGATCTGGGGGTACTAGGTACACCATGTCTCTAGGTCTATTGCCTATTTTACAAGCAACATTTCTCCTGATTGGTTCTACTCCCTACATGGGAACTTCTACTTCTGTTATGCCCCATGGTCTGGCATGTTCAGCACACTGGTGTCTTCATTGCAACTAAGGATTACCTACATATCTTTAAACAGCAGCCTCTCAGGGACTCTTTGTAGAGATCTCAGCCCTTCCATACTTTACAAAACCTCTGTATTTATCTGGAAATGTGAAACAAGACTCTATGACTCTTTTCTGAAGTGATAAAATTAATATTAATAAAAGTTGATATTGGTTTTTATACCTTCAAACTTCAGAAGTTCCCAAATTAAAAGTTCTTGGTTTTCATGTCCTTCAGCCAGGTGGAATACTTCTGTTCAAGATTTCCTGGATGACTTAGAGCCTAAGTAACAGGGGCTTTGCACTGATTTCACATCTTCTTACTACAGCACCTTTCTTCTGATTTCCATTAAAGCTTGGACTAACATTTCTCATTACAAGGACACTCATGCCTCTCATTTTCATGCTTGTCATTTCAGATATTTTATTATTAAAGATTGTTTCCTTCTATTTCTTCTCCTCATTGACTCAAATAATATAATTAATTAATAATTAATTGTGTAATGTATAATGTGTGTTTGGGCAACACATGCATGCATAGGAAGAGGTATTCCTTTGTGTCTCTTCATCTTTCTCTCCCCTATAATTTTTGTGGCAGAGTCTTTTACTGAACATGTACCTCAGCTATTTAGCTTGACTCACTGGTAAGTGTACTCCATGTATCCCCGGGTTCAGCCTTCCTAGAACTATGATTATAGACATGGTCATTGTTCCTATCCTGGATATTTAAATGGCTATTAGGTATCTGAACTTAAAAGCCCCATAAATACCAACAGGTATGAGAGCAACTGAGATATCTTGCAAACCTCAGCTTTCATTTTATTTTGTATATTTGTACAAATTACTTGGTGCTATTATTTTTATGGTTTTTTATATTTATTGAAATTAGAGAACCAGGAGAGAAAGAAAATGACATTTTAACATAGAGACAGAGAGAAGAATAATCAGCAGATGAAAAAGTTTGAGGTTGTGGAAATGATTCATGGCCAAGGTAAAAATAACAATATTTTTGGTAGATAGAAACATCATAAGATTCAGGCTGCACCCTGCACTGATTGGGAACAGGTAAGGCCCCATCTCGAGACTGGATAGGACAGTTCTCTAACCCCGAGACCCTGGGCACACATTTTGTTCCCCTCCTCCTGCCCCCAGCCAGTGCAGCCCTAGAGACGGGCAGCAGATTCTCCCCCCACCCCACTCGCCAAACCAATCATCCCTTGTGGCACCAGTGACCAACAGAGTCATAAGCCCACCCTGTAGCAATTGGGAACAGGTTCCATCTCTGGACTGGGAAGACTAGGTTTCTAGCCCCTAGGCCCGGCGGGGGAGGGGGGCGGTTAATATTCTGTGCCCCCACTCCCATCCACTGGAGACCCAGGGACCAGGTAGCTGCCTCTTCCTCCACCTCTAGCCAAGCCAACCATCACCTGTGGCACAAGTGACCATCGGAGCCATAAGCCCACCCTGTACCAATTGGGAATAGCTGCTCCCTGAGACAGGCCCCACTAGGACCGATTGGACTAAAGGCAGTTCCTGGGACACAGAGTCCATCAGCAGTGTCCTCAGACAAAATCGTGCTTACACTGAGTGGAGGAAGAAATGGGTAGATGCCAGTGCAAAAATAGAGTCAACAACATAAATACCAACATGGCACAATCAGAACCTAGTGGATCTACATTAGCAAGACCTCAATATCCCAATGCAGAAGAAGCAGAAGAAATCGACCTTAAAAATGACTTTAAGAAGATAATACAGGTCTTTAAAGAGGAAATAAAAAAATTCCCTTAATAAGGGGATACAAATTGGAAAGGAAGAAGTCAAGCTTTCCCTATTTGCAGATGACATGATAGTGTACATGAGTCACCCCAAAAATTCAACCAAGGAACTGATACAGCTTATAAACACCTTCAGCAACATAGCAGGATACATGATCAACTCAAATAAATCAGTAGCCCTCCTATATACAATTGACAAACTGGCTGAGAAGGAAATCAGAGATACATCACCCTTTACAATAGCCACAAATGATATAAAATACCTTGGGGTAACTCTAACTAAGCAAGTGAAGGACCTATATGACAAGAACTTTAAGTCCCTGAAAAAAGAAATTGAAGAAGATGTAAGAAAATGGAAAGATCTCCCATGCTCATGGATAAGCAGGATTAACATAGTTAAAATGGCAATCTTACCAAAAGCAACCTACAGATTCAATGCAATCCCCATCAAAATACCAACACAATTCTTAACAGACCTGGAAAGAATAATACTCAACTTCATATAGAAAAACAAAAAACCCAGGATAGCCAAAAGAATCCTGTACAATAAAACAACCTCTGGAGGTCTTCAACAAATGGTGCTGGCATAACTGGATGTCAACATGTAGAAGGCTGCAAATGCACAAAACGGAAGTCCAAGTGGATAAAGACCTCAACATAAATCCAGTTACTCTGAACATGATAGAAGAGAAAGTAGGAAGTAGTCTTGAACACATTGGCATAGGAGATCACTTCCTAAATATAACACCAGTAGCATAGACACTGAGAGAAAAAAATGAATCGATGGGACCTCTTGAAACTGAGAAGCTTTTGTAGAGCAAAGGACACGGACAACAAGGCAAAGCAACAGCCTACAGAATGGGAAAATGTCTTCACCAACCCCACATCTGACAGAGGGGTGATATCCAGAATATATAAAGAACTCAAGAAATTAGACATCAAAATGCCTAACAGCCCAATTAAGAAATGGACTATAGAACTAAACAGGGAATTCTCAACAGAGGAAGCTCAAATGGCTGAAAGACATTTAAGGAATTGCTCAACATCCCTAATCATCAGGGAAATGCAAATCAAAACGACTCTGAGATGCCACCTTACACCTGTCAGAATGGTTAAGATCAAAAACACTGAAAACAGCTTATACTGGAGAGGATGTGGAGCAAGGGGTATTCTCCTCCACTGCTGGTGGGAATGCAAGCTTGTACAGCCACTTTGGAATTCAATATGGTGCTTTCTTAGAAAATCAGAAATCAATCTCCCCCAAGACCCAGCTATACCACTCTTGGGCATATACCCAAGGAATGCTCAATCATACCACAAGGGCACTTGCTCAGCTATGTTCATAT
>CABHPQ010001407.1:0-29419 GCA_902168405.1 Peromyscus aztecus | reverse complement strand
TAGTTAGGCTATCCAGATTTACAGATACATAGGTCAGATGGACAGGTAATCTTCAAACACTTCATAGACCTAGAGAATATGGCATTTAAATAACTTAGAATTCTGTTGACGTGACAATTGCTCCTGGTTGCACCAATTTGATCCCGAGAGAACGTTGGGCTTCTAAGACATTTCCATTTGGAAGTTTGTCTTCTTGGCACAAAATGGCCTATTGGGCAAAGAACTGCCTTTGCCTCAACTGCTGACAATCCGAGTGCTGTCCTTCTGGACAAGCGGGACACAAGGAAAAGTGACTTCTGAACTCTGCCAAAACAGGGTAAGATGGTCTTTCAGAATTCCTGCTTCTGAAAATGGTCTGTCAGATACTCTAGGCCTGTAGCCAATTTGAATGCACCAACAATGCTGAGAGACATTAGGTGACTGTCCAGGCTGCCAGCTGTCTCTGTCTACTCTTACAAGATTCCCGAAAGTTGCTTGGATCCATCTTCCATTTCTCAGGTACCATTATATTCCTTCTCAGGTCTTTGAAGACTAGCAGTTATAGTTACAACTTAGTGTGTGTGTGTGTATATATATATATATATATATATGATATCTCAGATAGAACATATTAAGTATTAGATTCAGGTTCTTTAGGATAGGACACCGTTTGGAATGATCTTTGTAACATGCCATTTACCTATGCTCTAGACTTCTCTGGATTTTAGTATGTTTTTCTTGCTTGATATTGTTTGCATTGAATGTAGTTCCGTCATTATCCCTCATTACTCCTGGACAATATTTGATAACCATTCCTTTGTATATAGTCTTGCATTAGGTTAGAACCTTCTTATTTAGACAAAAAGGGGGAGATGTAGTGGGTAGCCATTCCAGCTTTTATTTGGAAGTTCCACCCCCATTGAGGCTTCAATAACTGTCACGCCTACAAGGTGGGGCCAAGAGAGGGCCCTGAAGACCCAAGATCAGTATGTGTCGCCCTCTCTTGGTTCCTGGACCCTGGATGCTGGAGGTAGACCAAACAGAGTTCTCCAGAGAACACCACCAGACTGTGCTACGTCTTTCCCAGACCCTGCAACCTACCTATCCCTTCATTTGTAAGTTATGCCACTAAATAAACCTCCCTTTAACTACATGGAGTGGACTTAATAATTTCACCAATAACTACTCACAACTCCAAGGAGGCTACCTGGAAAACAGGACCCTAAGACACAGGGATCGCCCAATGACAGAGAAATGGATGAGATCTACATGAGCAAACTGGATGTGAGAGGGGGTAGTGAAGGGCAAGGGTTGAAGGAAAGAGAACTTAGGGGAGCAGGAAATCCCAGCTGGATCAAGAACAGAGAGGGAGAACAAGGAATAAAAGACCATGATAAATGAAGACCCCATGGGAATAGGAAGAAGCAAAGTGCTAGAGAGGTCCCCAGAAATCCACAAAGATACCTCCACAATAGACTACTGGCAATGGTTGAGAGAAAGCCTGAACTGACCTACTCTGGTGATAGGATGGCCAAACACCTTAATTGTCCTGCTAGAAATCTCATCCAATGACTGAGGGAAATGGATGCAGAGATCCATGGCCAGGCCCCAGGTGGCGCTCCAAGAGTCCAACTGGCGAGAAAGAGGAGAGGATTCTATGAGCAAGAATTGATGAGACCAAGCTTGGAAAAAACACAGGGACAAATAGCCAAACTAATGGAAACACATGAACTATGAACCAATAGCTGAGGAACCCCCAACTGGATCAGGCCCTCTGGATAATTGAGACAGTTGATTAGCTTGAACTGTTTGGGGGGCACCCAGGCAGTGGGACCTGGACCTGTCCTTAGTGCATGAGCTGGCTGTTTGGAACCTGGGGCTTATGCAGGGACACTTGACTCAGTCTGGGAGGAAGGGACTGGACCTGCATGGACTGAATCTACCAGGTTGAGCTGAATCCCCAGGGGAGACTTTGCCCTGGAGGAGATGGTAATTGGGGGGTGGGCTGGGGGGGGGAGACGGGGAGTGTAGCAGGAAGGGGGAGGACAGGGGAATCTGTGGCTGATATGTAAAATTAAATTAAATTATAAAATAAATTTTTAAAATTCCCTTAAAGAAACCAAGGAAAAGACAAAAAAATGGAAGAAATCAATAAACTCCTTAAAGAAGGACAAGAAAAGGCAATTAAACAGATGAAGGAAAAATTTCAAGATTTGAAAAATGAAATAGAGGCAATAAAAAAAATACAAACTTAGGGAATACTGGATATGGAAAATCTGAGTAAATGAACAGGAACTACAGATGCAAGCATAACCAATAGGATGCAAGAAATGGAAGAGAGAATCTCTGGCAGTGAAGATATGATGGAGGAAATAGATTTGTCAGTCAAAGAAAATACTAAAGCCAACAAAGTCATAACACAAAATGTCCAGGAAAATTGTGACCATGAAAAGACCAAACCTAAGAATAATAGGGATAGAAGAAGGAGAAGAATACCAACTCAAAGGCACAGAAAATATATTCAACAAAATCATAGGAGAAAACTTTCCCAATTTAAAGAAGGAAATGCTTATGAAGATACAAAAAGCTTACAAAACACAAAATTGACTGGATCCAAAAAAAAGGTCCCCTCACCACATAATAATCAAACCAATAAACATACAGAATAAAGAAAGAATATTAAGAGCTACAAAGGAAAAAGGCCAAGTAACGTATAAAGGCAGACCCATCAGAATAACACCTGACTTCTCAATGGAGACTCTAAAAGCCAGAAAGTTCTAGATAGACATTATGTAGGCACTAAGAGAGCATGGATGCCAACCCAGAATATTATTATACCCAGCAAAACTCTCAATCACCATAGACGGAGTAAACAAATATTCCATGATAAAACTAGATTTAAACAATACATATCCAAAAATCCAGCCCTACAAAAAACACTAGAAGGAAAAATCCAACCTAAGTAAGTTAGATACTCCCATGAAAACACAGGCAATACATAGTCCCATACCAACAAAAACCAAAGAAGGGAAACACACAACATTACCACCAAAAAATAACAGGAGTTAACAATCACTGGTCATTAATATCCATTAATACCAATGGTCTCAACTCACCTACAAAAGGACATAGGCTAACGGAATGGATACAAAAACAGGATCCTTCTGCTGAATACAAGAAACACACCTCTATTTCAAAGACAGACATACTGCAGAGTAAAAGACTGGGAAAAGAATTTCCAATCAAATGGACTTAAGAAGCAAGCTGGTATAGCTATCCTAATATCTAATAAAATAGACTTCGAACTAAAATCAATCAAAATTAACAAAAACACAAATGAAAAGGGAGTCATAGCAACAGACAATGAGGAAATCCAGAGAATCATCAGGTCATACTTCAAAAATCTGTACTCCACAAAATTGGAAAATCTGAAAAAATAGACAATTTTCTGGATAGGTACCACATACCAAAGTTAAATCAAGACCAGATAAACAATTTAATAGACCAATAACCCCTTAGGAAATAGAAACAGTCATTAAAAGTCTCCCAACCAAAAAAAAAAAGCCCAGGATCAGAGGGTTTCAGTGCAGAATTCTACCAGATTTTCAAAGAAGAGCTAATTCCAACACTTTTCAAACTGTTCCACACAATAGAAACAGAAGGAACATTACCAAACTCTTTTTATGAGGCTACAATTACCCTGATACCCAAACTACACAAAGATGCAACAAAAAAAAGAGAATTACAGACCAATTTCAATCATGAGCATTGATGCAAAAACACTCAATAAAATATTGGCAAACTGAACTGAATCCAAGAACACATCAAAAAAGTTATTGACTATGACAAGTAGGCTTTATCCTGGAGATATAAGAATGGTTCAACATACAAACATCTGTCAATGTAATACACCATATAAGCAAACTGAAAGAAAAAAAAACACATGATAATCTCACTAGATGATGAAAAAGCCTTTGATAAAATCCAACACCAGTTCATGATGAAGGTCCTAGAGAGATCGGGAATACAAGGAACATACAAAAACATAATAAAGGCAATTTACAGCAAGCTGACAGCCAACATCAAATTAAATGGAGAGAAATTCAAAGTGATTCCACCAAAATCAGGAACAAAACAAGGCTGTCCACTCTCCCCATATTTATTCAATATAGTACTTGAAGTTCTAGCTAGAGCAATAAGACAACAAAAAAAAGATCAAAGGGATAGAAATTAGAAAGGAAGAAATCAAGCTTTCACTATTTGCAGACAATATGATAGTATACATAAGTGACCCCAAAAATTCTAACAGGGAACTCCTACAGCTAATAAACACCTTCAGTAATATGGCAGGATACAAGATTAACTCAAAAAAAACCAGTAGCTCTCCTATATACAAATGATAAATGGGCTGAGAAGGAAATAAGAGTAACATCACCCTTTTACAAATGCCATAAACAATATAAAATACCTTGGGTGTAATTCTAACTAAGCAAGTGAAGGAACTGTACGATAAGAACTTGATGTCTCTTAAGAAAGAAATCGAAAAAGACATCAGAAAATTGAAAGATCTCCCATGCTCATGGATAGATAGGATTAACATAGTAAAAATGGCAATCTTACCAAAAGCAACCTATAGATTCAATGCAATCCCCATCAAAAACCTAACACAATTCTTCACAGACTTGGAAAGAACAATACTCAGCTTCATATGAAAAAAATAAAAAAACCCTTTGGAGGCATCACGATCCTTGACCTCAAGCTCCACTATAGAGCTATAGTAATAAAAACAGCTTGGTACTGGCATAAAAACCAACATGTGGACCAATGGAATTGAACCGAAGACCCTGACATTAACCCGCACACCTATGAACATATAATTTTTTACAAAGAAACCAAAACTGTACAATGGGAAAAAGAAAGCATCTTTACCCATGGTACTGGAATAACTGGATGTCATTAGTACAAGATTGCAAATAGATCCATAACTATTGCCATACACAAAACTCAAGTCCCAGTGGATCAAAGACTTCAAAATAAATCCAGTTACACTGAACCTGATAGAAGAGAAAGTAGGAAGTAGTCTAGAATGCATTGGCACAGGAGATTGCTTCCTAAACACCAGTAGCACAGACACTGAGATCAACAATTAATAAATGGGAGCTCCTGAAACTGAGAAGCTTTTGTAGAGCAAAGGACATGGTCAATAAGACAAAACGACAGCGTACAGAATGGGAAAAGATCTTCACCAACCCCACATCTGACAGAGGGCTGATCTCTAAAATATATAAAGAATTCAAGAAAGTAGACATCAAAATACTGAACAATTCAATTAAAAAGTGGGCTATAGAGTTAAACAGAGAATTCTCAACAGAAGAATCTCATAAGGAATTGCTCAATATCCTTAGTCATGAGGGAAATGCAAATCAAAATGATTCTGAGATACCTACCATATTACACCTGTCAGAATGGCTAAGATCAAAAACACTGATGACAGCTTATGTTGGAGAGGATGCAGAGCAAGGGGAATACTTCTTCACTGTTAGTGGGAATGCAACCTTTACAGCCACTTTGGAAATCAGTATGGCAGTTTCTCAGAAAATTGGGAATCCATCTTCTTCAAGACCCAGCTATACCACTCTTGTGCATATACCCAAGGAATACTCAATCATACCACAAGGACACATGCTCAACTATGTTCATAGCAGCATTATTCGTAATAGCCAGAACCCAGAAACAACCTAGATGCCCCTCAACTGAAGAATGGATAAAGAAAATGTGGTGCATATACACAATGGAATACTACTCAGCAGAGAAAAACAATGATATCATGAAATTTGCAGGCAAATGGATGGAACTAGAAAATACCATCCTGAGTGAGGTAACTGAGACTCAGAAGGGCAAACATGGTATGTACTCACTCATAAGTAGATACTAGATATAAAGCAAAGGATAACCAGGCTACAAACCACAGCTCTAGGGAGACTAGCTAGCAAGGAGGACCCTAAGAGGGACACATGGAACATCCAGTGAAGGAGAAATAGATGAGATCTACATGAGCAAACTAGGGGTGAGGAAAGTAATGCAGGGCAAGGGATGGGGGATAAGAAAATAGGGGAACAGGAGGTTTGAGCTGGAACAGGGACAGAGTAGGAGAGCACGCAAAGAGATACCATGATAAATGAAGATATCCCAGGATTAGGAAGAGGCAGCATGCTAGGGAAGTTCCTAGGAATCCACAAGGATGACCCCTTAGACTACTATCAATAGTTTAGAGGATTCCTGAACACTGGCCTACTCAGATGATAAGACGGGTGAATACCCTAACTGTCATTATAGAGTCTTCATTCAGTGACTGATGGAAACAGATGCAGAGATCCATGACTGGGCATCAGGCAGAGCTCCGGGAGTCCAATCAATGAGAGAGAGGAGAGATTCTACACACAAGGGACATCAAGATCATGATAAGAAAACATACAGAGACGGCCAGCCAAACTAATGGAAATGTATTAACTGTGGACCAATAGCTGTGGAGTCCTCATGGTACTGTACTAGGCCCTCTGGATAGGCGAGATAGTTATTTAGCTTGAACTGTTTAGGGGACCCCCAGGCAGTGAGATTGGGATCTGTCCCTGGTGTATGAGCTGGCTTTTTGGAGCCCAGTGCCTATAGTGGGACACCTTGAGCAACCTTGGTGCAGTGAGGAGGGCCTTGGACCCGCCTCAACTAAGTGTACCATGCTGTGATGACTCCCCATGGGAGACCTTGCCTTGAAGTAAGTGGGAGTGGGTGTGGATTGGAGGGGAAGGCTGTGTTGCAAGAGGAGGGAGGAGAGGGGGATCTGTTGGTATGTAAAATTAATAGAAAATGTCTTAATAATAAAAAAAGAATGAAAATAAGATTTGTGCTAATCAGTACTTTTATTGCAGTTACACTTTAAGAAAATATTGTTTCTAAACCTCTGAACCATCATTGTATTCTTTTAGTTGGAAAGTAGCTCTCTATTGCCTACTTCCAGATAGCAATGACCATTTGAATTTCACTATTTATGTTGAATATGTAAATATGTGTATATATATATTTTTTTCTTCTCTCATATATATTACATCCTCACTGTAATGTTCTCTCCCACCTCCCTTCCCAGTCCTGTTCCACTTCACCACTTTCCATTCAAAAAAGGAGAGGTGTATTAGGTATTTATTCTGTGCATGACCTTGGGCTACCTGGCCTGATAGAGGCAGTGCTTCTTGCCTGCCTACATGACCTCTTAAAGGGGAAGAGGGAGGCATGCTTGTGGTGGTATTGTGTTCCCCAAAATATTGTGTACTTTATTAAACTTATCTGGGGTCAGAGACAGAACAGCCACAATATTAAACATGAGGATAGGCAGTGGTAGCATACGCCTTTAATCCTAGCATTCCAGAGGTAGAAATCTATGTGTTCAAGGATACACCCAAGCATGGTGACCCATGCCTTTAATCCCAGAAAGCAAGCCTTTAATCCCAGGGAGTGGTGGTAGAAAGCAGAAAGGTATATAAGGCATGAGGACCAGAAACTAGAGGCATTTGCCCTGGAGAGGCATTTGCCCAAGAGAGGCATTTGGCCTGGAGAAGCATTTGGCCTGGTTAAGCATTCAGGCTTCTAGCAGCAGTTCAGCTGAGAGTCATTAGGATATGAGGACATAGAGGCTTCCAGTCTGAGGAAGCAAGACCAGCTGAGGATCCAGCGAGGTGAGATAGCTGTGGCTGGTTCTGTCTCTCTGATCTTCCAGTGTTCACTCCAATACCCGTCTCTGGGTTTGTTTTTGTTAATAAGACTCTTTAAGATTCATGCTACACGTGCTGGCCATCTCATGGGTATCCTGAGAAAACTTCAGATTAAGCTCAAGTCCTAACTGGTGTAGTCTGTGAGACTGCAACATCTCAGCCAGCTGTCTTGAAGCTGTTCTGGATGTTAAATCATCTGGGCCATCACTACCACTGGAGACCTCTCAGGGGTTCTTCCTTGATGGAACCATATTAACCTGGAAGGAATCCACAGCTTTTCAACTTCTGTGGAAACAAAAGCAGAACCTCTTTTCCAAAGCAATATATCCTTAGACCCAAATTTTGAAGTCAAGATACCTTTAAGATATGTATGTTGGTTTAACTTAGCAGCCCCTACAATCAAATATATGGCTTTTTTTATTCTATTACTTTCTTAAGGACTCCTTTTCTCTCCCAAGCCTAGGTATATTTTTAAACACACTGTAACCCGTCTAGAGGTTTTGTTTTTTTTTTTTTTTCCATCTGAACCTGTTTTATTGTGTATTTGTAATCCTATTCTGACCAGGAGAGCTTTTAAACTGCTAAGTTGCATGTATAGGACTGAAGTAGCAACCCTGGCTGCAGGATCTGCCCAGCTCAGCTTTTCAACAAGGCTGTGCTCTCAAGTCAGCAGGCAGAGATTGGGAGAATCCTTTCTGTACTATGGCCTATGGGAGAGATGGCCCTTAGCTCATGGCAGTTGGTGGCCAGCTCCATCTCCAAGGCAGCTGTCTAGAGACCCTTCTTGGTCCTGATGATGACATGAGACATGAGACTAGGAAGTCCAGTGTGGCTCCATTGCTGTGTGTTTAGAATCTTTTTTAAGCTTTTCAGGTCCATGTGGATCAATGCCCAATGTTGGGCATCAAATGTAGCCAGAAGTTTTCTTGTGTCCCATAGCTGCTTGGTCCCAAATAAATACATAGGGGATTATTAATTACAAACTGTTTCGTCTATGGCTCAGGCTTATTGCTGGCTAGCTATTACATCTTAAATTAACCCATTTCTATTAATCTATGTATCAACACATGGACGGTGGCTTTACCTGTGCTCTATTACATCTTGCTCCTTTAGTGGCTTGTGGCATCTTCCCGGACTCTGCCTTTCTTCTCGCTATAACTTTGCTTGGATTTCTCACCTGACTATAACCTATCTTTCCATAGTCCAAGGAAGCTTCTTTATCAACCACTCGTAACAACACACAGTCACAGCATTCAAGAAGACCATCCCACAGCAGGGAGGCCTCCCAGGGCTATTAACCAAAAATGACATCTCAAGTTGCAATAAGGCTAGGCACCTCCACTCATAGGCTGGACAAAGCAATAAGCATTTTCACTCTTAATACTAACAATGTGTTTCCAAAAAGTTATTGAATGTGGCCAGCTATGGAAAAGCAGGTGATCAGCATTGCAGAGGCAAACACTGGATTCCATTGAGTTCAAAGCCAGTCTTTATCTACAGAGGCCAGCAAGCCTGCACAGTGGGACCTGGTCTCAAAGGAAAAAAAAATCTTTAAATAAATACATTAGGTAAAAAAGCAATTGAGTATTAGCATGAAAGTTATCATTTTGATGAGTTTTGCCATTCTTAAGCAAATTGAACACAGAAAATAAAATGGAAAGCTGAAACAACTGTTAGGGGAATCTTGGGAAACTTCTAATCTTTAGTGTAAATAAAAACTGGTCAGAGGTTTTCAGTATTTATCTCTTGACTTAAAAATATAATTTCCTTTCTGCTGGAGTTGGAGTTAAGGTTATGTAAGGATATAATGACTCTGTGACACAGACACAGGAACAACCACCTCATGTTGATACTTATTAAGAGGGAAATTTGTCAACAAGTGTGGGAAGGAACACAAGAATGCTTGTGTCTTCCTCATTTTCTAAAGAACACTTAAGACATACCTCAGATGTCTTTCTGAAGAAAAAAAAGTTTGTTACACTCCCTTGAACACAGTGGCCTATAAACCATGCTTCTCCACTTGACTGTGAACTTGTAATTGTTACAAATGGAGCTGTTACAATAATGAACTTGGGATGCAGTGTATCGCTTGTGGTCTCTGGTCTTGAGTTCCCAGTTTCTCATTTCAGTTCTTCCACATCCATCAGGAGAGGTGATTTACCCAACCTCTCACACTTTTCTCCTGACACATCATTACCAGAATCTACAACTGAATATTTTGAATTAAAATAATAAAAGGAAAACATTTGGTTTTGATATGTGATGGAACAAAATAAATCTGTTTTGAATAGTATACTATAATGAAAATAATTTATTTCATGATTTTATTTTAAACATTGGATTAGCAGGTTCATAAATTAGTTGAGCCGGTGATGTTGGGTGTTCATTTTCTATGACAATTCTTGGGGACAAATTAACAACTTTGGGGTAAAATATCCTTGTTGTAGGGCAGGAACATCAAGAACACACATTTCCTATGAGTCTAATGACAAACACAGAGATTATGCGGGCAAATCACCCCAAAATGTCTAAACTTTTAAATACAAATGTAGTCTGATATTGTTATTACACACTTTATTCAAATATTGTTTAGATCTACATCTTAATTATTATACACTCTCCAATGGGAATACAATACAATGTTATCTTCTGCAGGCTCTAATACTTTGGTTTTTCCATGTATATTGTATATAGTATGATACTATGAGTATTTAGTAATTTTGCCCATAAAATTTAATTGGCCTGTGAGTACCACTGAAGAAAAAGCATGCTGCATTAAATTATTTTCCTGTAAATTTAATTGGACAACCTACAGATCGTGTAACATAAGTAATATAGAATATGTTTAAATTTCAATGACCTTCATTGATAATCATATTATATATATATATATATATATATATATTACAAACAGAACATTTAGAATGATAAAATCAGTCAATAATTTGAAATATATACTTTTATGAAAACTACTCTTAAATCTGGTTTCTTTGGGTTTTATTTTCCCTGTAAAGAGTGGGAGAAATATACTGTCAGCATCTTAGCAAGTAAAGGGATGCCCAATGCCTGCCTTTGCATGAATTGGAAGAGAAAGAGTTTATGGGATTTTCCCTATGGAATTAGGTCACAGAGCTCATTGGGATGAGTTAGTGACATCACCTAAGAGAAACTCAAGCTAGTCTACTCATACTTACTTGTCAAGAAATAAAATATCTTACTCAAATATTCTAACAGACAAGAATGGGACTAATTTAAAAAATGAAGTCAAATGATACAGAAACATTGTGAATTCGGCTAATTTTCATGTTTCTTTTGATGAATTTCTTGGATATGATGTCTCACAATGTTACTTAGAATCTTATTTTTCCCATTGGAATAATTTTAGTATTTTTCTTAATTTCAATATCCATTCAGGTTATCAACCTACTTTCATATTATTGGCATTGTTTAAATGGGCAAGCATTTTAATACTTAAACCTCTTCCAATGTTTCATTAGATTTATGAGAGTATAAAGTTGTAATTTTATTGTCACATGAACTAGTGTTCTTATGTGACAATACTAAATTGTCAATTAATTATAAATATGTGATCTCAAAAAGAGGTATCTGGGGATCCTCCTGCCTCTACCTCTTCAGCACATCCTACCAGTGTGTGTCACCATAACCAGGGACTGGGGGAGAAATAGTCTTTAGGAAAGAGAATGCCTATTGGTTACCCAATATGAAATGTTCAGACCTGAAAACATACATATGAGCAACATTATACAGACTGAGGCAGTTATATGTAGGAATATACATGTATGTACATATATGCACATAGTAACAATTAATGAAAAAGGCCATAACCATGAAAGAAAGCAATGAGGTTTATGTGGGATAGCTTGAAGGGAGAAAAAGTAGAGAAACAATGTATTGAATTATAATCACAAAAATAAGAGAAAACAATGTTTCTCAACTAGAACACTGAAGGACCCTCTAAAGAATAATGTCATTTCATTCTGTATAATACCTAAACAACATAATAGCTGTGTAGGTAAATATTGACTTCTTTATCATTCCATTATCTTTGAAGTGTGCCCTTTATTCTTGATATTTGTATGGGATGAATAAGTGAGTGTATAGCATATACATGTATGTACTCAAGAGGAGAGTACACTGTTTGTGCATGTGCACATATATGCAATTATATAAGATCACATTGACCATGTTCATCAGCTGCACGTTACCTGATTGCCTTGGGATAAATTTAGAATGAACTTTCAGATTTCTGTGTTTGAGTAGATTAGCAGTCCTCTGAACTTCTGGGATCTACTTATCTCTGTTAAACCAACACTAAGTTAAGGGGCCCTGTGATGCCTGGCTTCTGACATGGGTGCTGGAAATCAGAACTGACGTCCTTCTCTTAGCACAGCATGAAGTGCTCCTACCCACTAATCCACTTCCACAGCATACTAAGGGTAACATTTAATATTTGTCAGAAACCGCTGTCAATCTCTTCCATATTTTCCTGATGGCATTTTTCATTTCCTTATTCCTGAAAGTGTAAACCATAGGATTGAGCAATGGTGTCAATACTGCAGTAAATAAAACAGCATTTTTCTCAAAGGAGAATGCAGATATTGGTCTTGCATATGTTAATATGCATGGGACAAAGAACAAAACCACAACAGTAATGTGAGATCCACAGGTGGAGAGAGCTTTAAGTTGCCCTTCGGAGCTGTGGGATCTCAGAGAGAACAATATGACACCATAGGAGACAAGCAAAATAGAGAAAATAATGATGCAGATAGACCCACTGTTGGCAAATACCAAAATGACAAATATGTGTGTGTCAGTGCAGGCAAGCTTCAGTAATGGGAACAAGTCACACATGTAATGATCCATGACATTGGGTCCACAGAAGGGCAGCTGCAAAATGAACATCATTTGTATGATAGAATGCAAGAAGCCTCCTGCCCAGGCTACTCCCACCAGAATGCCACACACCCTCCTGTTCATGATGGAAGAATAGTGAAGGGGCTTGCAAATGGCCACATAGCGGTCATAGGCCATGGCTGAGAGGATGATTACTTCTGCCCCTGCAAAGAAGTGAACTGTAAACAGTTGTGTCATACAATATTCAAAGGAGATGGTCTTCCTCTCATAGAAGAAGTCTATAATCATCTTGGGTGTGACAGTAGAAGAAGTGCACGCATCCAGTAAGGACAGGAATATCAAGAAGAAGTACATGGGGGAACCCAGCAGCGCAGGGCTGTAGATAATGGTCACCACAATTATCATATTGCCTCCAATAGTTGCAAGGTAGACCAAAGAAAATACAACAAACAATATTTTCTCAACTTTTGAGTTCTGTAAAAGGCCCAGGAATATGAACTCAGTGACACAGCTCTGGTTTTCCATGATCACAAGATGATGAGAAAGTAAGATGTGTTCTAGTACATCTACAATTAAAAGGAAACAAATACTTAATGCAGTTTACAGAATCACTATCAACAAGTTGGTATGGCTTTATGCAAAATTATCTTAATTCATTTCTATTAGGAACACAATGTTTGTAAAGTGTCTAGTTATATAACATGTAGAATTGAGATGAGAATAAAATTTTGAATACCTTATAATGGACACATTTTAAATACTGAAATGAAAGAATCTGCTCTATGTTGGAGGAGAGAAATAATGTATCTTGGAACAGTCATCTTATATCATTATCTTAATATTTTTGAAGTGAAATGTTAAAAAGCATTTAGAAACTATATTCTAGATATGAACAAAGGATAATAACTTAATGATATTGTATGACATTTCATGAATTAGGCCAGGATGACTAATCTTTAGTGATTAATCAGAACTCTACCTTATCTACCAACAAGAGAAGTGATAAATTTTTCACTTGAAAATCTGGCTGCACTGTGGATTCTTTTACAATTATGAATGGTATTTTTAGCATCAAAAATTAACCTACACTTCTTTAAAGAAATTTCTATCTGTTGTATGTTTGAAAATGTTGAAATTTTACTTTAAAATCATCATTTTAAAATGTGACCAGAACTTGATTAAAAAAAAAAAAAAAACAGGATGCTGTCATGAAAAATATATGAAATTAGTGAGACTACAAGCTACTATAAGCTTCAAGACTCATCCCCTAGTCAAAAGTATGTAGCAAAGGTTATTGATTCTATTTCCTTAAATTTTATAACAAAGTTGTTAAGATATAAAACAAAGAGTAGATGATTAATCTAGGATCTTAAGAGACCCAAACGCCAACACCCAGGAGGTCACCACAGAGTCAACTGGGTAAAGACAGGTTTTCCTCAGTGAAAACTTCAGAGTAGCATTGTTTTTCTGCCATCTCCCTCTTTCTGCAAAGGTTAAATAATGTTATTACTTTCTTCCTGTGGGAAAGTTATCTGGATAAAGGTAACAGAATAGTAGATGGTGAAGAATCAGAAGGCAGGGGCCCATCAGCTAAACATGAAAACTGGTGGCAGCACATATCTGAAGAAGAAACTACTCTTTGAATAAAATTTAGACTCTTGAGGCTTAAGGACCTGCCGGTTATTAATACAATATGACTTTTTTTCAGAAAATATGGTTTAGCAATGTATATAATTTGAAATCTATATGAATTACCTCTAAAACACCACATTCATAAACAGCCTGCTTACTCTTCTCCAAGGTTACAGAAGGTGAAATGAAAATGTCAAAATATCAGTCATGTCAGTTATTTCACGTATTTCACTTGCACAGAAAGATTTAACAGAAAAACATCAAAGTTTTTATTGTGATCATACAAAAATAATTATAAGGGGGGCTATAGAGATGTCTCAGTGGTCAAGAGCACTGACTGCTCTTCAAGAGCAACCAGGTTCAATTCCCAGCACCCACAAGAGAGCCCACAGCTGTCTATAACTCCATTTCCAGGGAACTAGACACCCATGGCAAACCACCAATGCACATTAAAAAAAATAAACAATAACAATAGTTATGGAACCAAAAATTGTAGGAAGAGACATTGAAGACTAAGAATAAGTGACCCCAGACAACCAGACAATTACTTGCACCAGAGAATCCAATTTTAGATACCACTCTTGCTTTGCATGACAAAAACTCTCAAGTAATTTTATTTATATTTTTTCACAAAGCAAAATACTTAATTTCATCGTTGCAAGATATGATGATTTCAACCCACAGTACTTTCTAAGGTTCTGAATAATTAATGGTAGATTATAAACACCATGTTACAGGAAAAAAAAACCCTGAGTGGTAAGTTTCAAAGTATATAGGTTCAATGTCAATTTTAAAAAAAAAGAAAACATTAGCATCATCTTTTGACCTTCTACATAAGATTAATTTAAAAAAAATGGCACTATCATTTTTCCAATAAAACAAGTTAAAATATACAAAATGGAGACTACAGTATAGTTATATAGTTATGATCACAAGGGTTATGATTTTACATCATTTAGGAGATGATTAACATAAGATACTAAAACAAATTTTACTCTAAATTGAATTTTGTGCTATAGAAAGAATAATAATTGAAAATTAATCTAAACATAAGTAGAATCTGTTACTTAGATAAGACAAATGCTTGCATTTTTTTCTTCACTATTTTGACAAATGCTTACAGTAAAGCTGTGTGGCCATGTCAAGTGAATCAATGCCAGTGATATTCTGGAGGCTTCCATTCTATCTTATTTGTGTAAATCTAAAATTAGACTCAATACAAAGTCAACTAGAAATTTAAAAATTGTTTGCTCTCTGCCCTTTGAGAGTCTAGGGAGCATAGGGGAAGCATGATAGGATCAAAATATGTTGTTTATATGTATAGAATTCTCAAGGAATAAATAAAAATGTATTTTGAAAACAGGTAACAAAGCATGTTGATGTCAAAATAGCCATGCATTAGTAAGTGCAGTACCACATCCCAAGCTCTCTGCTCCACTAAAATAAAAAAGTTGATTGAATTTTTCTCTTTGTTTGTTTGTTTGTTTGTTTTAAAGGGGGTTGACATGGTCCTGTGGAGGCCAGGCTGAACTCAAACTTACCAGATAGCTTGAATGAATTTAAACTCCTGATTATTGTGCTTCCACCTCCAAAGTACTAGGATTATAAACATGTGACACCACACTCGGCCAGCTTCACAGCTTTTATCATCATATTCTATAAACTCTAAGTCAAAAGGAACTTGTGAATACTGACACCACCTTTATTTTAAACAATGCTGTGTACCTGAAAGAGAGGAGAAACAGTCCATGACTTTCTTTTCTGTAATAGCTAGTCTTGAAAATTCTAGAGCTATACAGGATATCCTTAGTCATCTCCTTGGGCAGTAACTTTGGGAGGTTTATCACCCTGGGCCCAACTATCCACATGGCCCACTATCTCAGCAACAAGGCTGATTGTAGCACCAGGATATCTACAAGGAACAGAATTTCTTTGTTAATATAAAATGTCTGTATAATTAAATTTATTTAATTATAAAATTAAAAAAATATGAGAAGGTAGAGCTGAAAGGTTATTATTCTAGGTGATTGTTTTGAAATGTATTTCAAAAAAATAAACACTGTTATTACAAGTGATAATCATGAATTCAAATATTAATTGAAATTGTTCTTATTAAAGTCCATAAATCTACCATATTTTCATATATACTTACTAGCTATCAATAAAAGGTGTATTACTTGTCTGTGTCTCAATAGAAATTTCTTTCTACAGCTCTCTGGGAAAGATGTTATCCAAAAACAACTAATCCTCTTTTTTCTCCCCTCAGTGTTGATCTGCTATTGTCCTTAAATGTCTCAACTTTATTATCTTACTGTTTTTGAAACATTGGAGAAAGCACTTTTCTCTGTTTGTTTCTCCTATCCTTCCTAATGGATTTCTGAAGCTGCTCTTTGATGACTTGGTGAATGAGCTCATTTTGGAAGAATGATCAGACTACCAGCCAGACTACCAGCCCTAAAGCAGTTCAAAGCTTCAATTTAGGTTTTCCTAAAACAGTTCTGAGACAAAAAACCTAATGTTGGGGGAACTTAAGTAGACATAAATCAGAAGCCTCTTCATTTTGTAACATAGGTAACTTTGAACATAATGTTATTTCTTGGGCCATGTTTTAGTGTTAGGTTGTGGATATAGTACATATATTTTTAATATTCATTTGCCACATTATATAGAGATTAACAGAGCCTCAGTCTTCCATAACCCTATATCAGCATTCTTTACAAAACCTCAAAGCATACTACCTTTACATACAAATATCAGAATGGTGAGTAGTCATAATACATACATAATCATAATCATGTATTTAGAAAAAATAAATTATGATTAAATGGATAATAGACAACACAAAATTTGGTGTCTTTATACATTACATGGTTTCAACACAAAGGTGGGAATGTGAAATAATGATTGATTACATTAAACTTGAAGAAATGCATCATCATCAGAGGACAGGAAAACAAGGAAGAACTGCCCAGGAAGACAGAAAGCAGAGGAGAGAGAGAGAGAAAAAGAGAGGCAGAGACAGAGACAGAGAGAGGAGAGACAGAGGAGGAGGAGAAGTGGTGCATGTAGGATGGGAAGGGAGGAAGAAGGGCTGGAAAGAATTTACAATCTGAAGACTTTTTTATGGACATGTGAGCCGTAATTACCTTTAAGTGTATATTTGTGGGCTATTACTATTACAATTAAGTGTATATTTGTGGATATATTTGTGTGTATTTTTATTTTCTAGACTCCATGTGTATCATTTTATTGCCTTCTATATGCTCTGATTTTCATAATAAAATTTCCCATTTAGAATAAGGATATCGATCATTAGAGTTTATATAACTCTCTCAAAAACACACTCTTAAAGTGAAAAATCAATGTTTGAATTAAACAGAGTCTTGGCCACAACACCAAAACTATAAATTGCTTTATCACAATTTAAATCATCTCTGGAGATGTAAAAGTTTACTTTATATGTCTAACCTTATGTCAGTTGTATGAAAATCCTGAAGATAGCAATGCCCAATTTTCTGAGGAGTGCAATCCATTCACTGGTCATCAAAACGCAGTTTGTATCCAGTGCTTCCTGCCATGTGTAATAGAGAAGAATAGAGAAGAGCAACTCTCACAGTGTCAGAAGAGAATGTTACCAATGCTTCTCTAACATTGTCTGCATTGTGTTTTAAGCATAAAAGCAAAATAAAAAGCCAATGTTCCACTTCAATAATGAATAGAATTTAATGTGAGTTTCTTGAGTGTCTGATCCACCTGTGAGACCTATTCTTAGCTCCCTCAGGGTTTGTACGATTTATGGCCCCAGGAGTATCCAATGTATAATTTCATGTACTTTTTCATTTCATTGGAAGAGTTGTGAGTCTATGCACTAATTTCCACACACTGCAAAAAGAAACTACTCCGGGATGATCATTGGTTTAGGATAACCAGATGATGTGCTTTTCCCTGGAGAAGAGTATCTCTCCCTTTCTCAGAATGTCTTAGCTGCCTTTCCTTCAGATGGAGGAAAGGGAAAGTAAAAAAGATGTAATTATTTTATATTCTCAAAGCATAAAGAAATAGTTTTTAAAACGGAGCTATTTTGTTTATAACTAAGAGGTGCCCTAGATTGTCCATATAAATGTGAATATTTAGAAAGCTGACACAATGTTTATTTAGCAAAACAATAGTAATATATCCTCTCCTAGGGCTTATGACCTTGTTCTTCATAGGTTTTGGCTGTGTTTTCAGTACAAGGTATGTGTTCCCTCCTATTGACCATACTTCAACTTCCATCTCAAAGGGTTTATACCCAAACAGTCATGATTCTACTGCACCGGTGATTATATCTTACCTATTTGAACATTATCCAGCATGCCATACTGTGTCTTGCAAAAATATTTATATTTTATGAGATTTCTTCAAAAACTGACTGTATAATATATTCTAGAACTATGAAATCTAGCTATCAGAGACAAATATACTAAGTAATTCTTAAGTGTAAGTGCTTATGAAATTAAAAACAAGTTACAGATGCCATATATATATATATATATATATATATATATATATATATATATTTCACAAGCAAATCTTCTATTCCAGAAGGGAATGGTTTATAGCAAAAAATGATTGTTCAAAAGCGTTTGCAAAAGTCAGAAGGGTAAGCTCTAAATTCTTCAGCTCCAACTTTTCTGGTATCTTGGACTTATAATGTATATCTGAGATCTAAAGTGGTTAGTTAGCCCCACCGCTTTAGCACTGCTGCCTATAATACGGCAACCTGTCTCATGTCTGGGCTCCATTCCATAGACAGAAATTCCATCTGCCAATGTTACATGGTCTGCCGTCTTCAGCACCTTGTTTCTCCATTGACACAAGGCTTTACCATTACAGTTTTAAGTACAGCATGTTAAGTCTGAACCGGTGCTGTGGCTGCTGGCTCCGCCCACCTCAGCTTCCCAACATGGTGGTGATACTTGTACCATCAGCTCTGAGAGCCTTCGTGGGTCTATGCTTCTATCAAAGCAGCATTTAGCCCAAAACCTCTTTTTTTTTTGTTTTGTACTAGGGAAGGCTAAATCCACCACGCAGCTTAATGTGCCACTTGCAGATACCTCATTCCCGCCATACTGCTGGTCAAACACACACGCCAGGAACCCACAAGTAGCTCAAACCGGCAAGTTGCCACTCATTTGAGAGAGATAATTAGGAAACTGTTTTTAGCTCCGTTTTAGAATCTTCTTTTTACATTTTCTCAGGTTTTAAGTGGAAATTCCTGCCCCACGTTCTGGCGCCATTTGTGGCTAGAGTTTTCCTGCCTGGCCCACAGTCAGGATAAATCTCTCTCACCTGCCAGTCCCACAGCCGCTCAGACCCAACCAAGTAAACACAGAGACTTATATTGCTTACAAACTGTATGGCCGTGGCAGGCTTCTTGCTAACTGTCCTTATATCTTAAATTAATCCGTTTCTATAAATCTATACCTTGCCACATGGCTCGTGGCTTACCGGCATCTTCACATGTTGCTTGTCCTGGCTGGCAGCTGGCAGGCAGTGACTCCCTTCGCCTTCCTGTTCTTTTTATTCTCTCTGTTAGTCCCGCCTATACTTCCTGCCTAGCCACAGGCCAATCAGTGTTTTATTAGCAACACATTTGCCATACAGAATATCCCACAGCACTAAGACATCTATAATAACAGGTTATATGTGCTCAGTATATGAACATCTTAGGTAATAATCAATATTTGCCTTTGGTTTATGCTATAACATGGGGTTTTCAAAGGGCATTAGGTCACAGAGCTCATACAAGAGGGGTAGTCACTTCAGTCCTTGGAATTTCTAGTGTCTAGTCCTTTTAGAAATTCAAAACATAACTGAATACTTCCTTCCTGCATGAATAAACCCAATTTTAAAATGTGTTCAAATAATCCAGAAACACTTAGACTTCAGGCTTTACCTATGCTCCTATTCATTTCTAGGTTCTGAGGTCTCACAATGGCATAAGACCCATTTTCTCCTGGAGCATTTACATCTATTGCTTCTCCTTACTTCAAATACACATTTAATTAGTAAGACAATTTAACCACTTCCAATGTTTTCAAATTCACTGAATTTTTGAAAGTATAAAATTAAACTGGTTTTAATTTTCACATGTTAATGCTAATTAATCAATTCGCAGTGAAAGCATGAACTCAGAAAGTTTCCTCATTGCATTGTTAATGCATCCTATAGAAAATGATGCCATCTTTTTCAAAATAATGACTAATGAATAAAATAATTTTCTTAGTAATTAGTGACTTCTTAAATTTTTAGATATATTTTATGAGTATAATTATTGATTCTTGTGTGTGTGTGTGTGTGTGTGTGTGTGTGTGTGTGTACCTATATGAATAGTGTGTAGATGTGTATACAAATGAGGGGTAGATGGTGCATGTACCTGTCCACACGCATGCTGAGACAGAGGAAGTCACTGACTTTGTCCATTTATTGTTCTCTACCTTATTTCCTTAAGACAGGGTCTCCAATGAACCTTGACCTCATTCAAGAACCTTTAGTAAGAACCTTTGGGCTCTACAATACCTCCCTTCACCAGTATTTTGTTAAAAGTGTGCTACCATGTCTGATTTTTGACGTGGGTGCTGAGAATCAGTAATAATATATTAATTTGCACAACAAATGCTATTACCCACTGGTTTGTCCCCCCAGCATTGCAAGTATAATATTTTAGTAATCATCAGAAACCATTGTCAATCTCTTCCACATTCTCTTGATGGCATTTTTTATTTCCTTATTCCTGAAAGTGTAAACCATAGGGTTCAAAAGTGGTGTCATGATGGTGGCAAATACAAGCGCATTTTTTTCAGAAGAGAAAGCAGTTGTTGGTCGTGCATATATTAATATGCATGACACAAAGAACAAAAGCACAACAGTAATGTGGGATCCACAGGTGGAGAGAGCTTTAAGTCTCCCCTCAGAGCTGTGGGATCTCAGAGAGAACAATATGACACCATAGGAGACAAGCAAAATAGAGAAAATAATGATGCAGATAGACCCACTGTTAGCAAACACCAAGATAACAAATATGTGTGTGTCAGTACAGGCAAGCTTCAGTAATGGGAACAAGTCACACATGTAATGATCAATGACATTGGGTCCACAGAAGGGCAACTGCAAAGTGAAGGTAATTTGTATGATAGAATGCAAGAATCCTCCAGCCCAGGATACTGTCAACAAAATGCCACAGAGCCTCCGGGTCATAATGGAAGAGTAATGTAAGGGCTTGCAAATGGCCACATAGCGGTCATAGGCCATGGCTGACAGGACAATCACCTCTATCCCAGTGAAGAAGTGGATAGCAAATAGTTGTGTCATGCAACATTCAAAGGAAATGGTCTTCCTCTCATAGAAGAAGTCTACAATCATCTTGGGTGTGACAGTAGAAGAAGTACACGCATCCAGTAAGGACAGGAATATCAAGAAGAAGTACATGGGGGAAGCAAGCAGTGTGGGACTATAGATGATGGTTACCACAATCATCATGTTACCCCAAATAGTTGCAAGGTAGATCAACAAAAATACAACAAACAATATTTTCTCAACTTTTGAGTTCTGTGAAAGCCCAAGAAGTATGAACTCAGTGACAAAGCTCTGGTTTTGCATTATTCTCAAGAAGATGCTGAAGTAAAATCTGTTCACTTAAATCTGAAATTATGAGAAAAGAATACATCATTCAAGTTTATATAATTAACATGTACAAGTTGATGCTTCCTAGATTGTTTTGCTATTAAAAAAAGAATATTATAATTTTTAAATGTATAGTTCCATAACATATAGCATTGAAGTTGAGATAAATTTTTGAATAGCTTAAATAATCACATTAAAATATTGGAGATAAAAACATCTACTTGGGTGATTTGAAAGCAATAGCCTATCTGTGAAGGGTCAGCTTTCATGAGCCCTTATAAGATTCTTGAAGTGAAGCATTGAAAAGAATTATGAACTATTCTAGACATAAATGACGACCAGAATCTAAGTCATCGTTGGCTGATCAGAGCACTCACTGCCTCATCTACCAACAAAAGAAGCAAGATGTATTTTAGGGCACACCTCAAAATCAACGATTCAGCTTAAATGTGTATAAAAGTGTGAATTTATTGGAACTTCCAATAACTTAATCCATTCTTTTTAAAAAAGAAAACTTTAGGAAAGTATGCAGCAATCCTTCTTGTGCATTTGTTGAAAGGTTGGAAATTTCACTAAATTCATCATTTTGCAACCTAACAAGAACATTACAAAACTTAATCTGTTGTCATAATAGCTAAGTGAAATACTACAAAAAGAGCAATTGCTCCAGACTTAAAGATCTAGTCCTAGTTAGCAGTATGTTACAGTGGTTTGTGCACCTTAATTTTGTAAAAGTTATCATCAAAGCTTTTATGATCAAACAAAGAAAAGTTGCTTAACCTGAGACTTAGGAGACATAAGCTTTAACAGATACGATGTCTCCACAGAATCAACAGAGTGAAGAGTGAGATTTTTCTCCTTTGTAAGAACTTCAGGAAAGGGATGTTCTTTCTAATCGCTTTCACTCTGTAAGGGTTAAAGCATAGTCTTCCTTTGTCCTTATGCAAATGGGACTCTTGCCAAAGGCAACAGAGTCAATGGTGAAGAATCAGAAGGCCAAGAATCAATCACCTATAAATGAAATCTGGTGACAACACAGAGCTAAAAAACAGAATCTCACCCTCAAATATAATTTATAGTCTTCCAACTTAATGATTTGCCAAGATACATGCTTCGATATTCATAAGAATTTAGTATCAAACATGTTATAACATCTTACCTGCTCATTTCAACGTATTAAATGGTCAAATTTGGAAAATATCAAAATGTTACTCATTGTAGCATTACTTTACAATGCTAGGTGTAACTAATTTACAGGAAAACTCAACTTTGTCACCCACAGAAAGTAATTCTAAACCCAAAAGTTGTCTATCTTTCCTGTAATATATCCTTATGTGTGAATAAATACATACATATACACATTCCTGTGTATGCTTTTGTATGCATGCATGTCACCACACCAAGCTAAACCCATAGTTTCTATCAACACATCCTATAAAATATGCAAAAAAAGATTTGAATAGAGAATGTTGAATATTTAAACAGTGTTTGCATACATTTTTGATGAAAACTGAATCACGAAAAAAATGTCAGATTAAAATCACATTTTAGAGGCTGGAGAGATGAATGGCTAAGAGCACTTATTGTCCTTCTAGGGGACTTCAATTCAGTTCCCAGAAGCTAAGTCAAGCCTTATAACCCTCTGTAACTCTCAATCATGGACTCTGTTAATTCCTCTAGCTGGTGTGGACTCCTACAGAAAAGTGGCATTTATCAAACAGACCAACTCGAATATCCATATATAAAAATAAAATAAAATCATGTTTTAAAGATTATATCAATTATTATAAAATTGATCCACTCAAATAATAATTTGGAAAATAAATCGCAAAAAATTTAGAAGCACACATAAGTTTATATTATTTTTCTTAGAATTCCCATCTCTAAGTTATATTCTAAAACAAAGTTAAATAAAAGAAATTTACATTAGAATATAATACAGTTTCAAATATATTGAAAACAGAAAAATATCTAAATCATGACAAGGTAGCTATGTATATAGACTGTTACAATCTAAATGGCACTATAATACTATAGACAATACACTTAATAAAGCACTAATAATATGAAAACCTCAAGCTTTTTAAGAGTAAAGTAAGTGACAAAATTGAGGAAAATTAAGTATCTAATCATGAATATTTAAATGTATTAAATATTAAAGAAGGAAACATTAAATATACTTATTTATAATATAAATATTGTTTTTATAAACCAAATGTTTAAGTTAAACATCAAAATTAAAATCTACATAATCTATTTTTCTTTAAATTTCTGTGAAGTTTTCTGAGGTTTACAAAGCTTTCACTAGCAAAAATTAAATCAATAGATTAACCATCTGGCAGTAATATTTTTTCTTTTTAAAGTTAATTATTTTATTTTTGAGATTATATTATAATTATATCATTTCTCCCTCACTTTCTTCCCTCCATAGTATCCCATATGCCAATCCTTTGTTGTTCCATGTATATATGTGTATGCATATAAAATATAGTCGTAAATACAAACTTCTCAATTCATGTAATATTACTTGTGTTTTTAAAATAGTATAAACTTTTCACAAACATTAATACCATAAATTCAACCATTTAACACTTTCATTTGCTCTTTGACTTCTAATTCCGTATCTCACATAGGAACCAAACCATTTTCTGTATATTACTTCCCATGCATTCCATTGCTTTCTTTTCTCTAACAACCATGCACTGTAAGAATCTAATCTTTATTTCTGGTCTTGCTCAGAGTCCCTCATTGCATAACTCTGGTCAATGAGCCATGTTCTGGAGTAGTGAACTTGAGAAGTGTGACTCCCTGTGTCCTGCTTTCTACATTGCCCATGATTATCTGCCCATTCATTTTAGCAACAGAGATTTTGATAGCATTAATCTATCTGAATATAATGGAAAGTCTTTGATAACTGTATAGTGTGAAAAACATTCAGAAGGATAAGAGGAATTAGAAAAATTATCATTCTATGCAGATGCTTTTAAGAAGTTTCCAATGAAAAACTTAATATTGTGATCACAAAGAATAATCATGAATTTAAAAGTTACTTGAAATTATCCTTTATGGTAAAATTCTATAAGTCTAACATATTATTACATAAGAATATTATCTATCAGTAAAAATTTTATTAATATGTAGCTAAGCAAACTCCTTTCTGCCACTCTCTGGGAAACACATTCTCCTGAGATTACTAACCATTTTCTAATACTGCTTTCCAAAACGCCTCAGCTTTGCTTGTCTTTCTGTTCCTGGTTACAGGAAACTACATTACTGTTCCCTCTGACACGATGCTGAGTGATTTCTGAAATGGCTCTTTTTCTGCCTGGGTGCTTCTGTTCATTTTAAGAGAGACAAAGTCACAATCATGAGCACTGATAAGTTCAGATCTTCAACTAATTAAATTTTCTGAAAAGTTCGGAAGCACTCTCTACCGCCTACAGAAAGCTAAGGGGACATTCTTAAATCAGCAGACTTCATGTTGAGTTAAGGCACTTTTCCTGATTCTTTGTCCTTCTCAGTACTTACCTAATGTCCAGTTATGGAAACAGTCCGTTTTACATTCTCTATCAATAGCTATGTTGTATAGACAACACTCCAACAACTCCTGTGCCATCATTCTTTACAAAACTTCAAACATACTATTTTCTAATCAATGATATCAGAACAGTAAGAACACTTGTCTTACTTACTGAAAAAGTTTTTACAAAAAAAAAAAAAACTGCTGGTGGACAGATAATTGAAGAACAGCACTTTGACATTTCTTTGTTACTTGCTTTCAACTTCAAGATGACAAGCTGAAAATGTGTTTTATCTCATTGGACTTAAAGAAGCAGATATTCAAGGGGAGGGAAGGAAGGAAAGAATGAGAAGGAAAGAAGAAAGGAAGGAAGGAAAAAGTTCCACTCTGACAACTGAGTTTTGGACACCTGAGCAATTATTAGTTAATAAGCACTGGCCTCTGAGTTCTGAATATATCATTTTAATCACTGATGTATCAATTACCCATCATCATAATATCAACACTAGTGATGAGGAGCCTATACACCAGAGTGTATGAAACCCCGTACACATAGCTTTGTACTGAATGTTCCCTGTTTGCTTTAAACATAGTATTCTGACACACAGCATCCACACTTAAAATACTCTCCATCATAACTTAAAGTCAGCTGTGAAAATTCTGTAATGTATCTTAAATAGATCACCATGCATCAAATCTGTAAAAAGTCTGAAGTTAGGTATCACCTATTCTTTGTGGAGAAGTCTGTTCAGTGATGAACAAAATTCTTTTGTATTCAATTCCTTCCCACTCCTGAGAAAGGAAACAGTGATTCTGGAAGTTGATGCAAAGCATGTGAACATTGCTTCTCAGATTCTGCCCTCAGCATAGTCTCATGATGCAAGAAAAACAAAGAAGCCAAGGCTTCCTCCTCTGTTGTCACAGAATTTATGGAGGTTTCCCTGAGATATCACCAGCCTGGGAGAGTGATTTTTATCCCCCTGAGTTTTTAAGATTTCTTTCTGCATGAGTTTATGATACAACTTTTGTGCTTGAACACTTGCTTGAGTGTTTAAAATACTTTTATTAATTGGGTTAGAAAGAGCTTAATTTTTCCAAAAGGAGGTTCTTTTAAATTTTCCCTAAATGTTAAATTCTGCCGCTAGAGAGATTTTTGTGTTTAGTTCTTCATATTCCATATTTTTTAAGTAAGAATTTTGTATGTGCATGGATGTTATTTTTATTTTGAATAATCAAGTTCCTGTTTGATAATGATTTCATGTAACACTGTATTTAGAGTGAGAACAGTGCTGTAAAATGAATGGTATAAAATATTTCTTTCATGAATTTAAGCAAAATGCATGGGTACTCACCAAACATAATAGCTTATGGGTTCTTTCATTAAGAATCCTTACGCTAATCCCTATGAGAAATGTGTATAGTTTTAGAAATAAAGTAGCAAAGATTATTCCTCAAAAAAACCCCACATTTTTTGAAATACTATGTTTAAATATATATGTTAATTTTAATGTTATTCACTTAAAGATTCTTGAGGTTGTGTGTCTATAGCATTTGTGGCTTGGGGGGTAGTTGTCTGTTTCATTCCATAGGCCAGGGTAAATGTGGATTCACAGTAATATTTCACTCTTAGTTTCCAAAATGCTGTAGTTATAGGCTTGGACCAAATCTATGGCTTATATCATAAGTTAAAAACCAAAAGTAGAGTTGTTAGAGGTAGAAGGACATCATGTATCTTCATAATATGTAATAGGATCTTGAAGATCACTTTAACATAGGGATACAGCCTTGACATTCCTACTTGAGAGAAAAGTTAAAAGTTGTCTCATAGATTATTTCAGAAGTGGAACAAGCCAAATTGTCTGTCAAATTGTACAACTCTTAAGCATTGATTCCTACCCTGTTTACCTGTTTACACAACTTTAAAAAGTAGAAATTAAGTAACTCATGAAAACATTGTGAATAATGGTACTCAAACAGCACCAGTGTTTAAACAGTGTATAAACTTTAGAGGAAATTATTGTTTTCCTTTAACATCTGTGTCCCAACACAGAATAATCACCTGACATAAACTACATCCCACAGTAGGTGATATGAGATCTGCAATGGTCAGCATTCAGATACTAACAATTTCTGTTTCCCACTCAATTTAAACTACTTGGAACTTGCTAACAAAAACTAATAGAAGCTTACTAACTTTTCCTACCTTGCTTAATTTTTTATTATCTATTTCTGTATGAAAAACAGTATAAAAAGTGCAAAAATATTTTTAGATTTCATTAAGGAAGAAAATAGAAGAAATATGTATTTACTTATTTATAGCATTTATCCATATTATAGAAATCCTGTAAGTTTTTTCAGTTCAAAAAAATAAATTAAAAAAAGAGATAGGGGCCTGGCCTGGAGAAATAGCTCAGCACTTAAGAGCACTGTGGTTCTTGCAGAGAAACTGAATTTAATTCACAACACTCCCATGGTGGCTCAAAACCATGTCTATTCTAGTTCCAGGGGATGCAATGTCTTCTTCTGACTTGGATGGGCACCAGGCACACACATGATGCACATATACACATGCAGGCAAAACATTCATACATATGGAATTTTAAAAATTCTAAACAATAAATAATAAATATCAAGAGAAAGAAAGAAAGGAAGGAAGAAAAAAGGAAAGAAGGAAGGAAGAGAGGGAGGGAGGGAGGAAGGGATGGAGGGAGGGAGGAAGGGAGGAAGGGAGGGAGAGAGGAAAGAAAGAAAGAAAGAAAGAAAGAAAGAAAGAAAGAAAGAAAGAAAGAAAGAAAGAAAGAGAGTGAGAAAAAAGAAATATGGAGCCAAAAGCAAGAAAATATAAATAACTCGGCTTGAAATGTCTGTCAACTCTGTAGAAGTTATCTTATATCCCCAAATTTCCACTAATTTATAATCATGTCTTCCTGTGTTAAATTTGTAAAAACCAATGAACAGTTTTTTTCTAAAGATGAACAGTTGAATTTTTGACAACTCTTTCTGAAAATTATATTGCAAAATTACATACGTCAAAATGTGGAAGCAGGAGCAGGACTATATAGAAAAATACTCAGAGGTAACATGATTCAGTAAATACACTTACTTGGGTATTTTTTCATAAAATATATTCATTCTGATCATGGTTTCCATACTTCATCACCTCCCTGGCCCTCATTCCTCCACACCTATCCAACTACACACATGACAATATTAAGTAGTCAATTCATAGTTGTAGATAGAGTTTTCCTGGTCCTGCCTGGCCAAAGATCAGGACAAATCTCTCTCATCCACCAGTCCCGCAGCCAACCAAAAAAACACACAGAGACTTATTTTTTTTTTATAAACTGTATGGTCGTGGCAGGCTTCTTGCTAACTGTTCTTATATCTTAAATCAACCCATTTCTATTAATCTATAAGTTGCCACATGGCTCATGGCTTACTGGCATCTTAACATGTTGGTACTCATCACGTCGGCTTGCAGCATCTCTCTGCCTCGGCCTTCCACTTTCCAGAATTCTCTTCTCGGCTTGTCCTGCCTATACTTCCTGCCTGGCTACTGGCCAATCAGCATTTTATTTATACAGAGTGATATCCACAGCACATAGTGAACATCAGAAATCCAAACAGTATTTTTAACTTTTAATGAAAATTGATTCATTTTTTTTTCATATAACATATCCTGATTATTCTTTTTTCTTCCCTCTACTCCCTTCAGTCCCCCCCCACACAACTCCACTCCTCTCTAGATCCACTTCCCCTTTGTCTCTCATTAGTAAAGGCTTCTAAGAGATAACAACCAAACATGACAAAATATAATATAATAAGAGAAAACAAAAACCATCACAATGAAGTTGGACAAGACAAGTCAATGGAAGGAAAAGAGTCCAAGAGAAGGAACAAGAGTCAGAGACACACTTGTTAACATTTAGGAGCCCCATAGGAACACTAATTTGGAAGGTATAATATATACTCAGAAGTCTGATGA
>CABHPQ010001406.1:34137-44451 GCA_902168405.1 Peromyscus aztecus | reverse complement strand
AAAAAAAAAAAAAAAAAAAAAAAAAAAAAAAAAGAGAAAAAGAAAGAAAGAAAAGGAAAAAAGATTAAGACATTCTTGGAAACCTAGCTACTTATCACTATTAAAGTCCAGCTACTTCATAATGTGGCCAAGGACACCAGGGTCCTTCTGGTCCTTTGTGAAAGCAGCCAGGACTGAATTCTGAAGTGGGGGGGTTGCTGTTGCTCCCATCCTTCCCACTATATTTAGAAGAACATCCATCAGGGACTCCATGCAATGCTCAGTCTCTGGAGGGATGGGAACTTTTGCCAAGTTGGAGTAAAACAAAGCTGGGTGGCTGAGATGGGATCTCGCTCTGTAGCTCAGGCTGGCCTTGAACTTACACCCCTCTGCTTCTACCTTCCTTGTGTAAGGATTCTGTCCTTAATTATGTCATCAGCCTGCGACGGTGTCCCAGCCTAAAAAGCGGGTGGGCGCTCTGTGTGCCCTCTCTTTCCTTTCCGATGCTTCCTTCCGTCTGTCTTCTTCTTCTCTCTCTCTCTCCCTCTCTCTCTCTCTCTCTCTCCCCCTCCCAATAAAGCTCTAAAAAGGTAACTATGGCTTGTGATTCTTCCGACCAGCACTCTCCGCCGGCATGGCCACGTAACCAACACCTTGTACTGGGATTAAGACACGCACTGCTTTGTCCAGCATTAAAACATTGTTTCTAATTGTTGACATTTATTTATTATGTGTGTGCATGTGGATGTCGCCATATTCCTGCCATGGTGCCTGTGTGGAGGTTAGAAGGCAACTTTCAGGGAAGAATTGGTTCTCTCCTTCTACCTTGTGGGCCCTGGGAACAGAACTCAGGTGGTCAGGCATGTTGCCATTTGCCTCTACCCTCTCAGCCATCTTGCTGGCCTTTAAAACACTGTGGACTGAGTGATACCATATATTTCTCTGCATTAATTGTGGCAGACATGATTCTGCCTTTCAGCCCTTCAGTGTGCTGACCTACAGTGGTAGATTTGCTTGTGATTAGCTACGCTTGCATCCCTGAGTTAAGCTTTCCCTGTCAAGACAGTTATGGTCAAACTGTTTCTCCTCAGAAGGTATGGGGAAGCTCCCACCCTGGTACCTGTGATTGGGACTGTGTTTGAGATAATATCATGTTAAGATGAAGCTTTTGGGATGGGTTCTAATCTAGTATGACTGGCTTCCTCACCAGAAGAAAACACATGTGAAGAACTGGGGCTGTGTAGCTCAGTGGTAGATCTGAGACTGAGCCCAATACTACAAAGACCAAACTAAACATAACTATGAAAGAAAAACACACCATGTGAGAGCTGTTGAACCCAAGGGAAGAACAAGAAACAACAGAGACAGAGATTGCCCTCTATCAGCTGAAAGAAGAGGGATGCTAATGACTGAAAGCAAGATACTAGAAAGCAGGTCTAGAGTGACTGTTACAAGATCCCCTGGGGGCTGTCTGAAGCTATGTATAGTACTGATCCTGTATATACTGGGCTTTTCCACATGTAACTATAGTTAAAGTTTAACTTATAAATTAGGTACAGAGATGAACAATAACTGGTAATAAAACAACCACAAGGTGTGGTAATAGAAGTTATGTGAATATAACTGTTTCAAAATACGTTCTGCAGATTAGAAGCAAGATTGTAAAACATAAGTAGTGAACTTCTGCCCTCCGGGGTCCTCCCATTGTGCTGTAAGCCTGTATTTAATATCTCCTCCCCCCTTCAATAAATGACATTCGGCATTTAAAAAAAAATATATGTTCTGTACTTTCACCTTTTCACTTAAAGAGAATCTTTTATGGCACCTCTTTGTCATATCTGAGTTAACAGCATCAGGACTCTTGCACTTAGGGACAAACGTTGTAATATTGTAATATTCAATTAAACTTGGAAGGCTGTTAAGTAACTAATGGGAAGGTCATGTACATAGCAGATACATGTCTTGGGCAAGAAGAGGACAATGTCTTATTAAGCTTATCAAAAATTTTGTATAATTTTATAGGACCAGTCTTAATATTACACTATCCCAGGGTACTCAGAAGTGATGGTACCAGTGGCGTGGGAATGAATCTAGATACATGGAGCACTTTTGTCCAAGTCTTTTTTTTTTGGTTTTTTGAGACAGGGTTTCTCTGTGTAGCTTTTCACCTTTCCTGGGACTCACTTGGTAGCCCAGGCTGGCCTTGAACTCACAGAGATCCGCCTGCCTCTGCCTCCCGAGTGCTGGGATTAAAGGCGTGCGCCACCAACACCCGGCTTGTCCAAGTCCTTTATTCATCAGCCATCATCACTCTGCCATCATAACTTCTCCCGCTTCTCAGGACTGGTCTGTATCTTTCCCAAGACAGCAACACCTTCATGTGTACAGTGCAACATATGAATTGCAAGGACCCCACCAGAAACTTCCTGGCAACATCTTTTGCAACCCCAAAAGGGGAAGAGAATAAAGGTGGAGTTAGATAGGAGCTGGAATAAATCAGAGAAGGAATTTATGTGCTAGGAATCTATCCTTACTGTGGTTAGGTGAAAACATTATGAGTCTATCACAAATGTGCTCAAACTATAAACTTACAGGTGATAGGGTAAAGAACTCTCTAAGTCACTAAAATAAAACTGCCACTGTTTTTCTCTGCACCAGTTTTCTGACAGGACAGGGAGGAGTCAATCTGCATCTCAACTTGAAGCACCTGGTGAGAGGAAATCCCTTTGATCTAAGAAGTTGCTCTGGGGCAGTGGAAGATCTGAACTTGATTTGCACAATAAACAGAGTTATGCATCAAGAGGCCTGTTAGTCTCCTAGGCTCAGTGGGGAGTTAGTACCTAGTGGAACAGTGTCTGAGAAGCTTAGCTGTTTGCCAAACAGTCTATAGACTATAGGTCTATAGTATTTGGGCACACAAGAATTTCATAGCAAGGCCCTGCGGTGGTGGTGCATGTCAAAAATCCCAGCACTCACAAAGTGGATCTTTGTGAGTTCGAGGCCAGCCTGGTCTACAGAGCGAGATCCAGGAAAGGCGCAAAGCTACACAGAGAAACCCTGTCTCAAAAAACCAAAAACAAAAAAACAAAACAAAAAAAAAAACAAAATTCATTGCAGAAGACAGCTGAAAAATTAAAAACTGTATAACACCAAATATTCCATGTTAAATGACTTGCCTTTTGACAGACCCTTGGCCGGTCAAGATATAGCTTTAATACACAGCTGAATCTATGTAATATATTCTTGCAGCCCTCAAGACAAAATGGCATGTAATTTAGAATTTGTTACTTGCTTCTGGAATTTCCATTTAATATTTTCTACAATTGACCATGGGTAACTGACATGGAAAGTGAAACCATGGATATGGAGGGACTATTCTACTATATTTATTTATTTATTTTAAGTTTTTTTTTTTTTAAAGGTTTATTTATTGATTATGTATACAATGTTCTGCCTGCATGTATGCCTGCAGGCCAGAAGAGGGCACCAGATCTCATTATAGATGGTTGTGAGCCACCATGTGGTTGCTGGGAATTGAACTCAGGACCTCTGGAAGACCAGCCAGTGCCCTTAACTGCTGAGCCATCTCTCCAGCCCCTATATTTATTTTTAAAATGTGTGTGTGCATCCATGTGTGTATGTACATGCATGTGTGTGTGTGTGTGTGTGTGCTCGCGCGCATGCGTGTGTGGAGGACAACTTGCAGAAGTTAGTTCTCTCCTTATAGCGTCTTAATTCTGAGACTGAACTCTAGTTATCAGGCCTGGCAGCAAGTACCCTTAACTTCTGAACCATCTTGGCAGCCCAGTACTATATTCTTAAAACCTGTTAGATTTAGTTAGTGAATATTGTATTTAGGATATTAGCCTAAGAAAAATAGGCTTACGCGTCTCTTATTTTTCTTACCTCATTTTGGAATAAAGAATACACACATTTTGTGACCTATGGATAGCTTTAAATTCCACTTTCACAGTCATCTACCTGAGCCTGTATTTTTTTTTTTAAGGGAGGTATTGGGTATTTTCTGTGTCTTTAAATGTAATGTACTGTATTTATTTTGAAACAGGTTTCATGTGTCCCAAGATGGCCTCAAACCGGAGGATGATCTTGAATTTCTGACCTCGTGCTTTTATGTCCGCCCACATGGCCAGGCCTGCTTTGTGCAGTGCAAAGGAGCCAACCCAGGACTGTGTGGCCACTAGGCAGACCCCCTACTGAGGTACACACTCAGTCCTTTAATTTAAAAAAAAAATTAAAAATTTTTATTTTATATGCATTGAATATTTTGCCATGGATGTTGGATCCTCTGGAAATGGAGTCACAGATGGCTCTGAGCTGCCATGTGGGTGCTGGGAGTAGAACCCTGGTCCTCTGGAAGAGCAGTCAGTGCTCTTAACCACTGAGCCATCTCTCCAGCATCCCACACTCAGTCCTTTAATTTTTTTTTAAATTATTTACCTGAAAAAATTTATTTGGGACCAAGTGTGGTGGTGGCACACTTCTTTCGTCTCAGCAGTTAGGAGGTAGAGGCAGATGGATTTCTATGAGTTTGAGGCCAGTCTTGTCTACATATCAAGTTCCGGGTCAGCCAGGACTACATAGTGAGACCCTGTCTTTAAAAAGCAAACTAAAGAAATACAGTTGGTCGTTTTGAAACAAGGTCTTGCTGAGTAGTCCACCCTGATCTTTAAAAAATTTACTGTATTTGCCGTGTGTGTGTGTGTGTGTGTGTGTGTGTGTGTGTGTGTGTGTGTATGCACCCGCACATGTGTGAGCATGGCATGTACCTGCTGCAGCATGTGTGGAGCTTGGAGGATGATTTCAGGAGTCGGTCCACACCTCCTCCCTTGCTGGTCTCTGTCACCAAGCAGCATTCTCCAGGCTAGTGGCCTGTGTTTCCCGCCAGTGCTTGCGTCTTCGCCTCCCACCTCACTGTAAGAGTTTTGGGGTTACAGATGTGTGACTCTGCACGGGGCTTTTAGGGCTTTTATATTGGTTCTTGAGGTTGAACTCAGGTCATCAGACTTGATGACGGATACATTTCCTGCCGAGTCATTTCCCACGTCTGTTTGTTTTTGAGACAGGATCTCACTACAGAACTCGACTAGTCTGGAACTCATATAAAAAAGACTGGCCCTGAACTCATGCCTTCCCCCTGTCTTAGCCTTTGGAGTGCTGGAATTACAGGTGTACACAATGGTTATCAGCCCGAGATACATACTGGAATACTGCTGTTTAATACTCCAGATTGCTTGACGGTTAAGAGCACTCACTGTTCTGTTCTCAGCGTGTGTGTGTGTGTGTGTGTGTGTGTGTGTGTGTGTGTGAGCTCACAAGTGCCTGTAACTCCAGATGGCCTCTGAGGGCACTCCTCGCTCCACAGCATATATGTACATAGACATATACACAAAGTTTTTAAAAATTAAAAAAAAAAAGCGATCAGGACTTGCTTGGAAACAGGCTTAGGAGTGTAGCTAGAAGGGATGAAAACACAAGCCTGGCCTTGGCTGGCCATTGGTGAGGGTGCGGATAGTAGGGGACGGGCTCGTGTGGCTCTTGGGGACATTGATAATGTTGCTGTCTGAGTAGACCTACTGGTCTTCTGCTCCCCTCTCAAAGGGCTGCTCTTTGTCACAATGAGATCAGTGTTTCCACAGAACTTAAGAGTTTCACTGATCAGTAAATCTGATCTGGGTGAGGAAGTGTGGTGGCTAATCTTGGTTGTCAGCCTGATACCCTTAGAAGAGGGAACCTCAATTGAGGAATTGCTTTGGCCTATGGGCATGTTCTGGGAGGCATTTTCTTGATTGCTAAGTGATGGAGGAGGCCCATCCCTCTGTGGGCGGTGCCACTGTTATTGGTGCTCGTGGGTTGTATGAACTAGGTGAGCAAGCTGGGGAAGCAAGCCAGTATGCAGCCTTCCTCCTCGCTTCCTTCCTGCTTCACGATCCTGTCTTGAGTTTCTGTCGTGGCTTCCCACATTAGAGACTGTAACCTGTAAGGCAAATAAACCCTCTCCTCCCCTAAGCTGCTTCGGTCCACGTTTGGACACAGCAACAGGGAGCAGACTAGAACAGAAATAAAGTTATTTGTCAATTTTCAGACAGGCATGGTGGCTCATGTCTAATTCCAGCACTCGGGAGGAATTTGAGGCCAGCTTGTGCTACAAAGGGAGACTTTGTCTAAGAAAACAAAATGAAACATTTTTCCTCATTATACCAGACTGAAAGAAACCCAGACCAAAAACTTCTACTTATTTCCAGCTTTGTTTTAAAAGAGTGTGTGAATCCCAACACTGCTTTGGAGATTCACAACACAGGCCTTCCAGGATGCAAGTAGTGCCACAGACACACTTGGCTTCCTGTTTGCTCACATCACCCTGAGGCTGGCTGAACAAAGGCCAGGGAAGGAAAGTTTGCGGGTCTGGCTGCTCTCACGGTCTTTCCTGCTGATGTAATCAACCAACCTTGGCTACTGCCGTGGTCAGAGTGCAGGATTTGGCTGGGTGGTGGTATATACCTATAATTCCAATATTTGGGAGATGGAAGTAGAAGGATCAGGTGTTCAAGGTCAGCCTTGGCTACCTATGGTGTCTGAGGTCAACCTGAGCTACATGAGACCTTGTCTCAAACAAACAAACAAGCCATGGGAAGGCAGCTCAGTTGGTAGTACAATATTGTAGAGCTGAGTACAGAACCCACGGCCTTGTGCATGTTGGGCAAACCCTGCACTACTGGACTATATCTGCAGCCCTGATTTATTAGTTTGTTAAAAAAAACAGTCTTAAAGCCAGGCAGTGGCGGTGCACGCCTTTAATCCCAGAACCTGGGAGTCAGAGGCAGGTGGATCTCTGTGGGTTTGAGGTCAGCCTGGTCTATAAAGCAAGTTCCAGGACAGCCAGGGCTACACAGAGAAATTTTTAACACTTCCGCCATCAGTGTGTGTGTGTGTGTGTGTGTGTGTGTGTGTGTGTGTGTCACAGTCTGTCCATCCATGAGTGTACCACAGTGGGCATGTGCATGTGAAGGTCAGAGGACAACTTGTGGGAGTTGGTTTTTCTCCTTCTATGTGGGTTCTAGGGATTGAACTCAGGTGGTCAGGTCAGGCTTCGTGGCAAGTGACTTTATCTGCTGAGCCATCTTGCTGGCCCTTTTTACAGTGTTTCTCTGTGTAGACCTGGCCATTTTGGAACTTGCTTTATAGACCAGGCTGGCCTCAAACACAGAGATCTGCCTGCCTCTGCCTCCTGAGTGCTGGGATTAAAGACATGCCACCACTGCCTGGCTTATTTATTTATTTCTATTTTATGTTGTAAGGATATTTTGCCTGAATGCATGTCTGTGTACCATGTGTGTGCCTGGTGCCTGTGGAGGCCAGAAGAAGCCATTGGCTCCTCTGGAACTGGAGTTACAGGTGGTTGTGAGCTGCCATGTGAGTGCTGAGAATCAAACCCAGGTCCTCAGAGCAGCCTGTGCTCTGACCCATCTCCCCAGCCCCCCCCACCTCATTTTGGGACAAATTCTCTCTGTGCCAGCTGGTTTTTATGTCAACTTGACACAAACTAGAGTCATCTGAGAGGAGGGAACCTCAGTTGAGAAAATGCCTCCAGAAGCTCTCACTATAGGCAAGCCTGTTAGTAATTTTCTTTCTTTTTATTGTAATGTAGTCTGACTTTCTTGGAGCATCAGCCCCCAAATAACAACACAGAGACTTATTATTAATTATGAAAGCTTGGCTTTAGCTTAGGCTTTTCCCCAACTAGCTCTTATAACTTAATTAACCTGTTTTATTAATCTACGTTCTGCCCCGTGGCTCTTTACCTCTCCTCTGTACCGTATGTCCAACTTCTTCAGTGGCTCACTGGCATCTCTCACTTGCCTAGATTCATCTCCCCAGTCCTGCTGTCTGACCAGAAGTCCCACCCATTCTCTCCTGCCTAGCTATTGGCTATTCAGCTCTTTATTAAACCAGTCACAGTGACACATCTTCACACAGTGTAAACAAATATTCCGCAACAGTTTGTCTGTTTTGAGACAGGGTCTCACATCTGACTCCTGGAACTCACTGTGTATACTAGACTTGCCATGAACTCACAAAGATCTGCCTGGCTCTGCCTCCTGAGTGTTCAAGTACTAGGATTAGAGGCGTGTGACAGCACATCTGGCTGGCATTTTCTTGATTAGTGATTGATGTGAGGGACTGTCTTAGTCAGGGTTTCTACTGCACCATAACGAAAGAGCAAGCTGGAGAGGAAAGGACTTGTTAAGCTTACACTTCAGCATTGCTGTTCATCACTGAAGGAAGTCAGGACAGGAGCTCAAACAGGGTAGGATCCTGGAGGAGGAGCTGATGCAGAGGCCAGGGAAGGGAGCTGGTTACTGGCTTGCTCTCCCCCCCCCCCCCCACAGGGTTTCTCTGTGTAACTCTGACTGTTCTGGAACTCGCTCTGTAGACCAGGCTGTCCTCAAACTCACAGAGATCCACCTGCCTCTGCCTCCCAAGTACTGGGATCAAAGGTGTGTGCCATCACGCTAGGCTCTAAGCTTTCCTTTAGTTCCTTTTCACAAGTTGGAAACTTAGCTGGGTGAGATTTACCCTGAGGGCACCACCCCCTTTATTCCATTTCTTAACCTGTTTATCTCCTTGAACACAGGACTTAGCTCCATTCCACTTCCTGGTGCCCCTTTTCTCAATCTGTACATATTATATTTTTATTTTCTCAGCTTGCTCCTTTTCATTATAAATCTTCATCAGAGCTACCACTAACAACCACATGACAGTCTCTACTAGGCTGTTTTGAGATTTCCTCTGCCAATGGAATTAATCCAAAACTCTTCACTTTAGACTCAGGCAGACTTTTTTTTTTTTGGTTTTTTGAGACAGGGTTTCTCTGTGTAACAGCCCTGGTTGTCCTGGAACCCACTCTGTAGACCAGGCTGTCCTAGAACTCATAGAGCTCTGCCTGCCTCTGCCTCCCTATTGCTGGGATTAAAGGTGTACACCGCCACCATCTGGCCCAACTTCTGTCTTAGTTAGGGTTTCTACTGCTGTGAAGAGACACCATGACCATAACAATTCTTATAAAGGAAAACATTTAATTGGGGCTGGCTTACAGTTTCAGAGGTTTAGTCCATCATCATGGCAGGGAGCATGATGGACATGCAGACAGACATGGTGCTGCAGAAGGAGCTGCTACATGTTGATATGCTGATATGAAGTAGACTGTGACACTGGGAGTAGCTTGAGCAAAAGAGACCTTAAAGCCCGCCCCCACAGTGATGCACTTCCTCCAAAAAGACCACACTTCCTCCAACAAGGCCACACCTCCTATAGTGCCACTCCCTTTATGGGCCATTTTCTTCCAAACCCCCACAGGGGCCCAGCCTATTTTAGGTAGTGTTATCTCTAGGCTGGTGGTTCTGTGTTGTTGGAGTTTTCTTTGGGCCACCAACTTCTCCCAAATAAAGACACAGAGACTTATTATTAATTATGAATGCTTAGCTTTAACTTAGGCTTGTCCCACTAGTTCTTTTAACTTAATTTTTAAAAATAATTTGTAGATGTAACCAACCATCTTATTAAATAAGAAACACAGAGCCAAGGTAAAGATAAAAACCCAAGAGGTCAGAGCTAGGAGCTCACCTGCGTGCTGCTGGCTAGCTTCTTCCGCCAAGAAACCTCTCCGAAAAGGGAGCTACTTCCTGTGCGTTGGACTTATAAAGAGTTCTGGTTCTTCCTTCTCATTGGTTGTAAACCCAACTACGTGGCTGTCTCATCACTGCCTCTCTGTACAGACCTCCAGGTCTTCTATGGTTGGTATTGAGATCAAAGGGCGTGTGTCTCCAATGCTGACTGTATCCTTGAATACACAGAGATCTACCTAGTTCTGCTTGCTGAGTACTGGGATTAAAGGCGTGCACCACCACGCCCGGCTCTCGCTATGGCTTGCTAACAACTCTGACCTCTGGGCAACTTTATTTATTAACATACAAAGAAAATCACATTTCAGTACAAATAGAATACCACTATATCTCCCCCTTTCTAATTTAATAAAAAGAGAAAAAAAGGAAAGTTGTAACTAATATAAGAAAAACTATATACAAAAGTACAATAACTATATACAATATATACAAGTGATGAATACCTAAACAATGTTTAGTCCATTTGTATTTGACAAATTCAGAGAAAATAATTCCATTACTTATCCTATTTTGTTAAGTCCAAAATATACCTAATTCCTTTCTATCCTAACTAATTTTCAACTATAACTAATTAATCTTTAAATATAACTAATTAAACTTCGACTATAACTAACTAATCTTCAACTCCCTCAGA
>CABHPQ010001406.1:0-13075 GCA_902168405.1 Peromyscus aztecus | reverse complement strand
GAGTGCTGGGATTAAAGGCGTGCATGCCACCACTCGGCTACTTTCCACCTTATTCTTTTAGGACAGTGTCTCTCACTGAATTGGAAGCTCAACCTTAGAGTAAGGCTAGTTGGCCAGCCAGTGAGCCAGGGAATCTGGTGGTCTCTGTCATCAGGGTATGCTCCATGTCAGTTTTTTTTACATGGGTGCTGGGATTTGAACACAGGACTTTAGCTTGCGCCTTTACCACTGAACCGTCTCCCTGGTCCCACTGATCATCATTCTTCTACACTCACATCCTACATTTGCAAATGTGTTTTGAAACTCCACATTTCATTACCACCACTTCAACGTAATACAGTGCTCTAAAAACATAAAGAATGTAAAGAATAACAAAAATACAAGGGGAGGAAAACATAGTAAACCTCATTCTACTTAATAAGTAAAATATAATCAATAAAACAAGTCAAGCCTCTTTGAATGTCGTGTGTCCCCTTCCTCCCCCGACTCCCACCCCCAGAAAGAATTGCTCTAAGAATTGGGCTTTGTCCCTCCCTACCTCATCTCGCTATGTAGTGGGACAAGGCTGGTCTTGAAGCCACAGCCTCCTCTCTTCGTCTCCCAAGTACTGAGGTGCAGATGTACATCCTCTGTAATCTCAGACGTGGGAGGCTGAGGCAGGAAGATTGTCATGAGTTTGAGGCCAGCCTGGGTCACATAGTGAGTATGAGATCTTGTGTCAAAAATCAAAACACAAAAACAAACTGATAACAAACAAACAAAAACAAAAACAAACCAGGGTTACACAGAGAATCTCCGTCTGAAAAACCAAAACCAATCAACCAACCAAACAAAAATCAAAGTGATTCTAATTAGGTAACTGTAGCTAGAGTTTTTTTGCCTGGCCCACAGTCAGGATAAATCTCCCTCACCTGTCAGTCCCACAGCCGCTCAAACCCAACCAAGTAAACACAGAGACGTATATTGCTTACAAACTGTATGGCCGTGGCAGGCTTCTTGCTAACTGTTTTTATATCTTATATTAATCCGTTTCTATAAATCTATACCTTGCCACATGGCTCGTGGCTTACCGGCATCTTTATATGCTGCTTGTCCTGGCGGTTGCTGGCAGAGACTCCCTCTGCCTTCCTGTTCTTTTAATTCTCTCTGTTAGTCCCGCCTATACTTCCTGCCTAGCCACTGGCCAATCAGTGTTTTATTAGCAACACATTTGCCATACAGAACATCCCACAGCACTTCCCCCACCCTTTTTTTTTTTTTAAAAAAAAGGAAGGTTTTAACCTTAAAGTAAATTACATATAATTTGGGAATTTGGGCATAGCTTTTCTTACTACTTCTTGCTGGAGGGGGGAGCTGTATCTTATGGGGATACAAAGAAAATTTTAGGATTATGGAGTAGTCTGTGAGGGTGTATTGTCTGAGCCAGTTGCCTTGAAACAGTTTTGGATGTTGGATCATGTGGGCCATGGTGTCATCGGAGACCTTTTAGGTGGTCTTGGCTGGTCAAACCTGATGTATCTTAATCTGGAACAAATCCATAGCCTCTGGCTTTTTGTGGAAACAAAATCAGAGCTTCCTTTCCAAAGTAACATATCCTTACATCCAAATTTTGAAGTCAAGGTATCTTTAAAATATACATATTGGTTTAACTCAGCTTCCTTTACAATCAAATATCTCTCTGCAGTTAAGAATCCCAAAGACAACACAATGCAGATTTTCTGTGTGATATTCATCTTTACGTGGCTTATATTTTATACTATCTTTACTGTCTCTTTAAAGACTTTATTTTTTAAAACTATTTTTTTATATAACTGTATATATTTCTTTTTATCTCTCTTTGAAGCCCACGTACATTTTTACACACATTTTAAGCATTTAAAGTCTTGTTCCATTTGAATCTGTCTTATTGTGAACCTGTTACTTTAAACTGTAGCATTCTAAGATTGAAACTGCGGCATTATGGCTGCTGGCTCCGCCTACCTCAGCTTCCCAACATGGCGGTGATACGTTTACCACCAGCTCTGGGAGCCTTCGTGGGTCTATGCTTCTATCAAAGTAGCGTGTAGCCCAGAAACCTTTTTTTTTTTGTTTTGTACTAGCAAAGGCTAAATCCACCTTGCAGCTTAATGTGCCACTTGCAGACGCCTCATTCCCGCTATACTGCAGGTCGCGCGCACATGCCAGGAACCCACAAGTAGCTCAAACCGGCAAGCTGCCGCTCATTTGAGAGATATAATTAGGAAGCTGTTTTTAGCTCTGTTTTAGAATCTTTTCTCAGGTATTAGGTGGAAACTCTTGCCCCACGTTGGGCGCCATTTGTAGCTAGAGTTTTCCTACCTGGCCCACGGTCAGAATAAATCTCTCTCACCTGCCAGTCCCACAGCCGCTCAAACCCAACCAAGTAAACACAGAGACTTATATTGCTTACAAACTGTATGACCATGGCAGGCTTCTTGCTAACTTTTTTATATCTTATATTAATCCGTTTCTATAAATCTATACCTTGCCACATGGCTCGTGGCTTACCGGCACCTTTACATGCTGCTTGTCCTGGCGGTGGCTGGCAGAGACTCCCTCTGCCTTCCTGTTCTTTTAATTCTCTCTATTAGTCCCGCCTATACTTCCTGCCTAGCCACTGGCCAATCAGTGTTTTATTAGCAACACATTTGCCATACAGAACATCCCACAGCAGGTAACAAGGAAGAAGCTCTTATTGAGCCTATCCAGTCTGTCTTCTGTCCCTCTCTCCTTCTGGAACACTGCCCATCAGGGGCTGATCAGGCAGAACACACAGCATCCTCACTTGCACAGTTGGGACACATCAAAGGCTATGATTGTTTTTAGGTACCTGAACTACCAACCATTTTTCTAACTGCTTATTAGTACTTTAAAAAAATGTCAACAATGGAACACAGATTTCTTTGTGGCTTGTAGAAATGTATTAAAATTGATATTACTATCATTATTATTATTATTATTACTACTACTACTACTACTAGTAGTAGTAGTAGGAGTAGTTTTTTGAGACATAGCCCTGGCTGTCCTGGAACTTGATATGTAGACCAGGGCAGCCTTGAAATCACAGAGATCTGCTTGCCTGTCTTTTGAATGCTGAGATTAAAAGCGTGTGCTACCATGCCATGTTGACATTTAAACTTAAAAAAATTATGTATTTAATTTATGTATGTCTCTGTTTACGTATGTGTATGCTTGTGCATGTGCCAATGTGTGCTGCAGGACAGGTGTCTTTTAGGACTCTTTACCATTCCTTGGAGAAAAGAACTCTCCTTTAGCTGAGGCTTGTGCTTTCTCAGCCCAGCTGTGAACTCACATAGCCCAGATGGAGCTATAATGTACATCCAACATCCAACTTGTTATGTGGGTGCTGGGATTTCAACTCTGCTTCTCATGATTGCCCAGAAAGTGCTCTTACCCACCGAGTCATTTTTCTAGGCGTCATATATAACATTCTGCCCCACATGGTATCCATCCAGGCTTGCAACAGGTAAGCCACACAATCCCTTAAGTTTCTAGGATAAGGTATTGGTATGGATCCAATCATGTATTTATTTATTTATTTAGGTTTTTTGAGACAGGGTTTCTCTGTTTAGCCCTGGATGTCCTGGAACTCACTTTGTAGACCAGGCTGACTTCAAACTCACAGAGATCCTCCTGCCTCTGCCTCCCAAGTGCTGGGATTAAAGGCATGTGCCATCACCGCCTGGCCCAATTATGTATTTTTTTTTTTTTAAAATAAGCCAGTGTTAGCAAGGGCTTTCTTTCTTTCTTCCTTTCTTTCTTCCTCTCTCTCTCTCTTTTTCTTTTCTTTTTCTTTCTTTCTTTCTTTTTCTCTTTCTTTCTTCTTTAAATTTATTTAACTTTATTTTTTATGTGCATTGGTGTGAACGTGTCAGATCCCCTAGAACTGGAGTTACAGACAGCTGTGAACCACCATGTGGGTGCTGGGAATTGAACCCAGGTCCTCTGGAAGAGCAGCCAATGCTTTTAATCACAGAGCCATCTCTCCAGCCCTCCCAATTATGTATTTTTAAAAAATATATTTATTTTTTCTTTATGTGTATGGGTGTTTTGCTCACGTGTATATGTGCACCATGTATGTGCCTGGTGCCCATGGAGGACAGATGAGTGCACTGGACCCCCTGGAACTGGAGTTACAGATGGCTGTGAACCTCTACCTGGGTGCTGGAAATCAAACCCAGGTCCTTTGGGAGAACAGCCAGTGCAACTGCTGAACCATCTCTTCAGCCCTATCATGTAATTTATGACATGGTTGCTGTAGTGCAGTTCAGATAGGCCTGGAATTTACTACCTAATGCTTCTACATCCCAGGTATCTGTGACTATAGGTGAATGGCACCATGCCCAGCTTCAATTAAAAAAGTTTTGAGTCAGGCGGTGGTGGCGCACGCCTTTAATCCCAGCACTCAGGAGGCAGAGGCAGGTGGATCTCTGTGAGTTCGAGGCCAGCCTGGTCTATAGAGCGAGATCAAGGACAGGCACCAAAACTACACAGGGTTTTTTTGAGATAGGATCTTGCTATGTAGCCTAGGCTGGCTTTCCACTTGAGACCCTCTTGTCTCAGCATTATATATGGTGAGATTATAGGCATGTACCACAAGGATACTCAATCTTGAATCCTTAACCCTGACATTACAGAATCATATGAGATATGACATATGTGCATAAGTCATCAATCCAAGTCTCTAAGCATTTTCTGGGGGATGGTAAAAGCTCATTTCTTTTCACTGATGTATACTGGATTGCTGTTTTACTTGGTTTTTGAGACTAGGTCTCTCTATGTAGCCCTTGTAGATGAGGCTGGCCTCAGAGATTTGTCTGCCTGTCCTCCAGAGGGCTGGGATTAAAGGTGTGCACCAGCATGCCTGGCTAAGATAGCTTTTGCTGTCATGACACAATGTCCCTGATCTTTCCTTCACGCCTCCTTTTTTTTTTTTTTTAATTAAATTAAAATTTTTTTCGGAGCTGAGGACCGAACCCAGGGCCTTGTGCTTGCTAGGCAAGCGCTCTACCACTGAGCTAAACCCCCAACCCCTCACACCTCCTGCTTTAACCCTTGCCCCCAAGCACAACTGGCAGTCATATCTGACTGGTCTCCCTGTCTTCCCTCTGGTCAGTCACTCCCACCCTCCAGCTGCAGGCTGCAGTCTGCTTTCCCTGCGGACTTTGAGTAAAGGACACAGCCCTCACCATCTCCTGCCACGCAGTACAGCCCACAGACAGATGGTCCCTAGTGGCCACTGCACTTTCTGCTGGACGCCCCAGGCTTGTCCACGTTGTGCAACTGTCACCTGGTGAGAAATTTCCTCTAAAAATAGGCAGTTTCTGTTTCAGGTACGGTTTTTTGTGATATACCCCCTCACTGCCCCACCCAAGCCATAGACACCGAGGACCAGAGAGGCATTCAAACCCTTCGCCACAATACCTGCATCCCTCATAAGAACCAGCGAAGTCGGGGTCATTCTTTCCCTCAACGCCCCTGACCGCTGTCCACAGGAACTCTTGCTGAGAATCTGCCATCTTCCCCACCGGCTCTGTCTCTGCTTCCTTCAGTGATCAAGCCCTATGGCTCAGCAGTGCTTCCACAGTGAATATTTTGACAGTCTGCTGCATGCTTGCAAACCTTGCCACCTCCGGTGTTCCAACCCTCCTGTGCCCTGTCAGCCTTACTGCAACCCAAGTAAGTGAGACTCTTCCACAGCTGCTTCTTGGTGGGAAGCACTCTTGAGAGAGAATAAATGTTATGGAGAAGGTGGGGAGTTTTGTTTTTCTGAATCAAACCCAGAAATCAAGCAATGATTTAAATGCCTCCTGGAGCAAAGGAATTATTCAGAAACAAACTCAATTTTATTCAGCACCAATGGTGATGAAGATTTCATCAGCTCTTAATTAAGTGGTATTTAGAATTTAAAAGTCAATGTTGGTGAAGCCAGGGATGAGTAGTATATATCTCTAATTCAGTCATTCTCAACCTTCTAATGCTGCGACCCTTTAACACAGTTCCTCATGCTGTGCTGACCCCCCAACCATAAGATTATTTTGTTGCTACTTAATAACTGTAATTTTGCTACTGTTATGAATCGTAATGTCAATATCTGATATGTGATCCCTGTGAAAGGGTTATTCAACAACCCTAAGGGGTCTCAAACCACAGGTTGTGAGAACTGTGCAAATCTGAGGTTAGCCTGGACTACATAGTGAATTCCAGGGCAGCTTGGGCTAGAGTGAGAGCCTGTCTCAAAAACAACAAAAGGAGCCAAGCTGTAGATGGGCTGGTAGAACGCCTGGCTGGTGCGCACACAGCCCTGGGCTCTGCCCCCAGCACCACATCGTCATGCTGCTGCAGAGCCCAGCACTTACCTAGGAGGTGGACTCACCCATAGCCATTCCTGGTCGAGATCACCTGATCTACGAAGACTTCTTCTCAGTAAACATCCCCACAAAGTAAAGTGTTCATGAATATGCAACAGGGAGTCGAGTGTTAGAAAGTTCATACTGTATGTGCATACTGAGCTCTGGCCTCCTAGCTCTGTGATGTTCTTTTACTAAAGGTGTGACCGGCTCCATGAAAGGGACACACATTGTTCTCTGGACCTTCTTGGGCTTGACCTTGATTGTCTCTTTGGCACTTTCCACACTCATGTTCTTGCTGAGGAAGATGAACTCTGAAGCACTGAAGGGCAAACTTCAAGACTCAGGTCAGTTGGATGGTGACTCTGAAATCTATTTCTGTAGGGTGGCTCTTCCAAGTTTCATTTCCTTTTCCTTTTTTAACTTTGACTTTTTTTGTTACAGCACTTTCAAATGTGTCAGTGGATACTTGAAATTTTGACTGGGTGTGGTAGCACTTGCCTGTCATCTTAGCACCTGGGCAGGGCAGCCAGCAGGGTCAAAGGCATCAAGGTCACCCTCAGCTACATGTAGAGTTTGAGGTCAGCTTGGGCTACAGGAGACCATGTCTCAAAACAAAACATAAAAAACCCACCAATGCTCCCCCAAAACAAACCAACCAACCAACCAACAACAGAGAAATCCTGGCATTGACAGCTACTTTACAGGTCTCACTCCAATGCCCATTCCCCGAGTTCTTCTCTTGGTAATTGGTCTTGAGGCTTCCTTGGTAAGTGTCTTTGAATGAAGTTAGCGCACATACTCTGTTATCCCACATGAATAACCAGGCCTGGTACTCTCAGGCTGAGGGTTTTGGCAAGTTCCCTGGTCATGTTTTTAATACAATTATAAGCACTGCTTGCATGTGAACATTTTACTACCCAAAATGCTAGAAATGAATAACCAGTTGCTCCTGGATTCACTAACCATCTCAAGAATAAATATTAGGCAACAGAGTACCAGTCTTAGAGAAGTAAATGCTCCACCTGAGAATCTCTTAGGCTAAAGAGATTTTTTTTTTTGATTTATTTATTTATTATGGATACAGTGTTCTGTCTGCACGTATCCCTGCAGGCCAGAAGAGGGCACCAGATCTCATTACAGATGATTGTGAGCCACCATGTGGTTGCTGGGAATTGAACTCAGGACCTTTGGAAGAGCAAGCAGTGCTCTTAACCTCTGAGCCATCTCTCCAGCCCCTAAAGAGATTTTTATAGCACTCTTCCCTGTGATCTGATTCTCAGACACACAGCAGCCATTGACCTTAATTACCTTTTTTTTCTGTTGGTGCATAAATGTGAGTGTGCTGTTGCTCATGAGTTCAGAGCAGGATATCAGGTATCTTCCTCTACTGCTCTTCGCCTTATTGCCATGAGATAGGGTCTCTCAGTGGACCAGAAGCATGCTGTTGCGGCTATGATATCTAGCTCCCATCTCTCCCGTTGGGAGGTTATATGATGAGGTTACAGGCATGTGCTTGTTATGAGCATGCCAGAGATTTAAACTCAGGTCCTCATGCTTGCAAGTTCTTATAGTACTAAGCCAACTTCCGAGCCCTTGTCCTGATTCTTTGTGCATTTGGTTTGCATGCACAAACTGCAAAGCATCTTCCTCATTGCTCTCTGGTGCATCAGAGTGGTGGGTAATTCACTCGCTCTTCTGTCCTCCATGTGGTCCGTAGACAGTTGTGTGTCTATGTTCCAGTCTGAGATGGGTTTGTGCATGTGAGTATAGTGCCTCTGGGTGTCAGAACAGGAACAGGGCATTAGATCCCCCTGTAGTCAGTTACAGGTGGTTGCTAGGGACTGAACTCTGGAGGAGCAGTACTGCCCCCTAGTCACTGAATCAGCTCTTCAGCCCTAGAATTAATTTTTTTTTTTTTTTTTTAGACAGGGTTTTTCTGTGTAGCCTTGGCTGTCCTGGAACTCGCTTTGTAGACCAGGCTGGCCTTAAGCTTAGAAATCTGCCTGTCTCTGGGATTAAAGGCATGTGCCGCCACCACCCATCGAAAATTTGTAACATACAAATTGTACATATGTAAAGTACATGGTTTAATGTTCTGATTACAGACATATAGGGAAACAGGGACTATAGTCAAACAAATAACACATCCACATCTTTACATAGTTGACCGTTTTTGGTGATAGGGTACACACGTATCTTGGACTATGTAGCTCAGAATGACTTGAGCCTCTCTGATCCTCATGCCACCATCTCTCCAGGCCCGGCATTACAGGTGTGCACCATCAGGCTTGGCTTGTGAAGTTCTGGGGATTGAATCCAGAGCTTCTTGTATGTGTTAGCCGAGTGAGCCAACTGAACCCCATCCCGGCCCTTCGCCATTCTTCCTGGTGGTGAGGCTGGCTGGAATCTACTCTCTGCTATTTGTGGCACCACAGTGTCATACAGTCATCTAGTCACAGGCCAGCTCTACAGTCTTCTTACGTAACTGCAGCTCTGGACTTCCGACCATCTGCTTCTCATTTCCCCCACCCCCTTGCTTCTGGTAACCACCATTCTGCTGTTTTGCTGTAAGCAGCTTCTTTAGGCCCACATGGAAGTGAGGTCAGGCAGGCTTTTTCTTTCTGTGTTTAGTGTATTTTTAGAGCGACTCCGAATGAGATGTTTCATTATTTATTTATTTTTATGTATATGGTTGTTTTCCTTCATATGTTTGAGTACCACATGTGCACACTGCCCCCAGAGACTGGAGTTACAGACAGTTGTGAGTCACCAAGTGAGTGCTGGGAATCGGACCCATGTCTTCTGCAAGAGTAGCCAGTGCTCTTAGCGGCCAAGCTATTTCTCCAGCCCCCTGAAAGAGATGTTTTAGAAGATAAGGCTACACTGTGGATTGTTGAGGAGCAGAAGCTGAATCTTTTGTGTGTGAGTGTAGGTGCATGCCATAGCATGTGTGGAGGTCAGAGGACAACTTCCAGGAGTCACTTTGCATTTTCCACTTTGAGGGAGGGGCCTCTTATTTCTCATGCTTAGATTCAGTCTCCAAGACACCTGGTCTTCAAGCTTCTGGGGTAATTCTCCTGTCTCTGCCTCTAACCTCACTATAGATCTGGGATTACAGGTGCCTGTTCCTGCCTCCCAAGCTCTGGGATCAAAGGTGTGCACCACCACCACCTGGCCAGTCACACCCCATTTTTATAGTGGGTTTCGAGAATCTGAACTCTAGTGGTCAGTTTATGTAACAAGTTCTTTTTCTCTCCCCCCTTCTTTTTTTTTTTTTTTTTTTTCCCCAAGACAGGGTTTCTTTGTGTAGCTTTGCTCCTTTCCTGGCACTCACGCTGTAGTCCAGGCTGGCCTCGAACTCACAGAGATCCGCCTGCCTCTGCCTCCCGAGTGCTGGGATTAAAGGCGGTGCGCCACCACCGTTTGGCTCTTCTTTCTTTTTCAAGGCAAGGTTTCTCTGTGTAGCCCTGGCTGTTCTGTCAGGTCTGTAGACCAGGCTGGCTTTGAACTCAGAGATCTGCCTGCCTCTGCCTCCCAGGTGCTGGGATTAAAGTAGAGCACTACCAGCACCAGGCAGAACAAGTGCTTTTTAAAATTCCTTCTTCACAGATGTGTATTGGAGACAAACTGGGGTCTTCTATGTGAGATCAAAGGACATTCATTTGGCCCTCACCTGTAATATCAGTGTTCTGGAGAGTGAAGCAGGCAGAAGGGTCACCAACATTCTGAGGCCGTGAACTGGAGAGATGGCTCACAGTTTGGTTTCCAGCATCCACATGGCAGCTCACAACCTTTTATTATGTCAGTTCCAGGGGATCCAACACTTATTCTGTACCAGGCATATACATGGTACACATACATACATGCAGCAAACACACACATTATAGAATAAAATGAGTAGGAGGCCAACCTGGGCTACAGTGAGTTTTCCCACCACAATAAATTAAAATTAAAATTAAAAAAAAAACCCTTCTATATTCTTTCCCTCTCTGGTATTAGAGATTGAACTCAGGGCCTTTCTGGAACATGCTGACTTCAAACTCTCCCTGCCTCAGCCTCCTGAGTGGCTGGGATTACAGGTGTGTGCCGCCATGTTCAGCTTTTGCTTCTGTATTCTGCAATGTCACTCACAGGCTGACTCTGATCTGCTGGGACATATGCTAATTTCCTGTGTAAGATGAGGTCAACCCTCAGAACTTGCACGAGCCAAGTGGGTAGTAAGTATATGGACTGATCGGTTTGTGGCTTTGCCAACAAGGGTACCCACACCTGCTTGGAGGTGGCAGCTGCTGTCTCGCACTCTGGCCCACTGTCCCCATGTCCCTCCTGTTGCCACATTCTCAAGTCTTTATAGTCTAGCTGCGTACATTCTCATGTGAAACCTGAGTTTTAAATGTGGTCAGCATAAGACAAGATTTAAAAACTCTATATACTCAAAAAGCAACCTGCCTCAGGGCCACACTGCACTGATTTCCCATGCATGCTGTGCTGTGACAGTCCCACTGGGACTGTCAGGTAAATGCCTGTTTTTGTATCATCAGGATCCATTCTGCTGGACAAGGCCAGTACTGACCTGAGGAAGAGCAGGGCTGATGATGTAAGGATTCTTCCCGGAAGCCTGGAGTACACAGTGGAAGAATGTACCTGCGAGGACTGTGTCAAGAGCAGCCCTAAGGTTGATTCTGACCATTTCTTCCCGCTTCCGGCCATGGAGGAGGGTGCAACCATTCTTGTCACCACAAAAACGAGTGACTATGGCAAGAGTGTGCCAACTGCTTTGGAAAGTGTCCCAGGGATGGAGAAACAAGTTCTTTCTAGAGAATGAACCTCTGTCTGGTAGAAAGCCACTTTGAGAACCTTTGCCAGAGGGAGAGCTGATGCTTTTGATGTCTTTAGGATGACTGTTTATCAGCTGGGAATATAGCTTTTGTTCTTTAATTCTGAAAACTCTTTACATTATATTCATTCTCCATCTTATCATTGGGAGCTCAACTGTGGAAGGTTCCTTGATTTTATTTGAATTTTTGTTTTTTTTAAACAAATGTTTGTTTAAAAATTTTTATTAAATTTTTCTCTTAAAAAAAAAAAAGAAGTTCTATGAGCCCTAGAGTATTATTTTTCTATGGAGGCACACACAGACAATGGTGTATTTCAGGACAAATCAAATTCTTCTGATGGCCAAAGGAAGCAAGGTTATCCTGTGTTTTTCTGTAAATAGGAGAAGCCAGGCCAATTTGGTGTGCAATGCACACACAGGCTCTCTAGGTTCCCAGCTTATGGCAGCAGCAGACATTAGTATGCTTACACAAATGCATGTGTCATTGCTAACTGTGACAAACAGGAACCTGGTACTGTTTTCAGCTCAAGTGCAGGTGTGTGTGATCACTTATGTAGGCTTAATGGTGCCAGAGACTGCTCCAAGTCATTTCACACAGACACAAGGGAGGTAGACAATTACTACCTCCATCTTACAAGTTGCTGTCAGGACTGAGGATGTGGCTTAGTGGTAGAATACTTGCCTACCATGCTCAAGGTCCTAGGTTCAACCTCCAGCTTACACCACACACACACACACACACACACACACACACACACACACACACACACACACACAGAGAGAGAGAGAGAGAGAGAGTCACAGCAGAGTAGCAGTCAGTGAGTTATTGTCTTATTTTGTCTGTGGAACAAACAAAATTTTTAAGGCTTGGTGGTATATAAAGTACCGAAATGTATCTCTTTCCTTATAAGCTACCCTTGAACTCTTGATTCTCCTGCCTTAGCCACTGAGATTATATTTATACATGACCTATACTACCACACCACGTGCTTCTGTTGTGGAGGCTGGAGAGCTCAACATCAAGAGGTGAGATGTTTTCTGGCTGAGCCTTCACAGGTGGAAGAAGTTAGCTAAACCCGTGTGAAATTTTACCAGGACTCAGCCCACTGGAGGAGGGAGCCTCCAAGGCTTAGTCTCCTCTTTTTTCCTTTGTATCACTGAGAATCAAACCCAGGGCCTCACACATGTGTTTTCCTACTGAGCTATAGCTCTTTATTATTTTCATTATATTTATTATTTTTATATTTCTAACAGAGAGTGTCTCTAAGTTACGTAGGCCGGATGACTCCTCAGCTTCATACCCAGCAGAGGGAAACGTCTTTCAAGTCCAGCTTTAAAACAGGGCAAACCCCGACCTTTCTAGTTGCTGTGAATCTAACACTTGTTGACAGTACTCCCCTTTTCTCTCTGTCACTTAGAGTCGCTGGGACAGCTACCATACCTCCCTAACCAGCAGCCATTCTCTCCAGCCCTATTACAACACATTCTCATTCTAGAAAGTAGTTTCTTTCTTTGAGACAAGTGTCCCCTAAGCACCTCAGGCCATAACTCAAGATTCTTCTGTCTCCATCTTGAGAGTGCTGAGATTAAAGGTGTGCACCACCAGACCAGGACTGCAAATGAAGTTTTTCTCTTTTTCTTTTTAAAATTTATTTATTTTTCTTTCATGTGCATTGGTGTTTTTGCCTGCATGTATGCCTGTGTGAGAGTGTCGTCCCCTGGAACTGGAGTTACAGGCAGTTGTGAGCTGCCATATGGGTGCTGGGACTTGAATTTGGGTCCTAGGAAGAGCAGCTAGTGCTCTTAACCACTGAGCCATCTCCCCGGCCCATGAAGTTGCCTTAAA
>CABHPQ010001405.1:23316-93681 GCA_902168405.1 Peromyscus aztecus | reverse complement strand
CTCTCCCTCAACTCCTCCAAGATCCTCCCCACATCCCCTCCCATCCGAACTCACACCCTTTCTGTCTCTCCTTAAAAAACAAACAGGCACCTAAAGGATAATGATAAAATAAAATAATATAAGGCAAAACCAAACAAACCAGAATAGGACAAAATAAACAAACAGAAGGAAAAGAGACAAAGAAAAAGCACAAGAAACATATATAGGCACAGAGACACCCAAATCCTATAAAAACACAAAACTGGAAGCCATAATATATACACAAAGGACTTGTAAGGTTAAAAAAAAATTAACCCCAACAAAATATTATGAGACAAAGAACATCCAAAAATGGAAAATGTCGCTGAATTTGTTTTATGTTGGTCATCTACTGCTAGGCATGTGTACTCAGCGGAGAAAACTAAGTGTTTCATTTGTGAGTGGTTGTATAATGGGGATAGTTTCGAGGTTAGGAAAGGGGGCATGTGTTCACTTCTCTAAGTGAGAGGGACCCTACCTGGCACAGACCTGTGCAAGTGCAAGGAACTGTGCATGCTGCCACAATCTCTGCGTGTTCATATGTGTGCTGTCCCTGTTGTGGTTAGAAGGCCCGTGTTCTTGTGTCCTCCATCTCCTGTGGCTCCTATAATCTCTCTGCCTCCTCTTCAGCAGGGTTCCCTGAACCCCGAGGGGAAGGATTTGATGAAGACATCCCACTTAGGACTGAGTGTTCCCAGGCCTCTCGCTCTCTGCATGTCAGCTTGTAGGTCTCTGTATCTGTTCTCGTCTACTGCAGGAAGAAACTTCTCTGATGATGACTGAGCAAGTTACTGATCTATGAGTAAGGCAGAACGTCATTAGGAATCATTTTATTGCTCCCACCTACCCCTCCATTTTTTTTTAAATAGTAGTATTTGGTTGTCCCTTAGGTACCAGGCCTATCTGGTTTCACGTTCTTGGCTACCCAAGCAGTATTGGGAATAGGTTCCATCTCATGGAGTGGGCCCTAAATCCAATAAGATCGTGGTTGGCTATTGCCACAAGCTTTGTACCGCCATTGCACTAGCACATCTTGCAGGCAGGTCATCAATGTAGATCAAAGGCTTGGTAGCTGGGTAGGTGTTTACCTTTCTCCTTTGGTAGTGTGCAGAGTACCTTCTGGTACCATAACACTAGTCAGGAGGGGTGAAGGCTCTAGGTAGGCACCAGTTCAACTTCTCTGGGTTTAGTGAGTTGTGCAGGTGTTGTCTTTGGCAATAGGGTGTTACCATCAGTTTGTGAAGAGCAACCAATAGTCTTAGCAATGGGTTGCTTAGCCTGGGTTCTTTGGGGGGTTCCCCTTAGACAACAATTCTATCAGATGTAACCCGTTCCTGGTATTGGAAGCTTTATTTGGTGACAGGAGAAGGTTAGTTAGGGCTCTGTCTCCCTCATTATTTGACAATTTCATTTTGATTGCTTTCATAATGCATATATTTTAGGAAAATTCTTCTGTAATAGGTTTCTGTACTGCCATTCAAATCTCCCTCTTCCATTCCCTTCCTGTTTGATCCTCCCTGCCCTCATCTTCATCCATCTGTAACTATTCTGTTACCCCTTCCTAGGGAGATCGACCCCCCATTCCCTTACTCTTTTCTTAACTTCTGTGGTTATATGGAATGTAGCTTGCTTATTGAATGTTTAACAGTTAATATCTACATCTAAGTGAATGTATACATATTTTTCTTTCTGGACCTGGGTTACCTCACTGATGTTGATTTTTTTTCTAGCTCCATCCACTTATCTGTGAATTTCATTATTTTGTTTTTCTTAACAGTTTAGTAAATTTCATTGTATAAATGTACCATATTTTCTTTGTCTATTCATCCATTAACAGGCATTTAGGTTGTTTTCAATTCCTGTTATGAATAGAGCAGAAATGAACATAGTTGAACAAGTGTCTCTATGGTAGGATGAAGCATCTTTTAGGTATATGCCCAAGAGAGGAATAGCTAGATCTTGAGGTAGATCTACTCCCAGATTCCTGAAGAACTGTCATACTGATTACCTAGTGGCTGTACAAGTTTGCACTCCCCCAGCAATGAATGAGTGTTCCCCTTATTCCACATCCTCTCCAACTTGAGAGTCATTGCTTTTAGTTTAGCATTTTATTTTTTTGTAGGGACTCTTTGATAAGACCAATTACTTTAAATGTTTGTTGAAAAATTTTATTTTTGAAATAATTTCTTTTCATCTATTTTCTCTCATTTTGATATCTAGCTTTCTCTTTCTTTCCTCCCAATTCATCTTCTTTTTCAAGATGGGCTCTTCTCATGGGTCCCAGGCTGGCCTCAGGCTTAGTCTGTCTGCCTCAGTGTCTTCAGTGTTAGGTTAGAGACATCAGCTTCTGTGCTCAACTTGCAACCTATAAAATTTAATCCTCTTTCACTTTCTCTCTCCTTTGTTCCCCTCCTTATTTTTTATTTTAATTAGGTGAATTTTGTCTCTCTTGCTGGTTCTTCTATCTCATCATGCCCTCCCTTTGGAACTCCCCTGGATTTTCACTGTTGTGTGTATTGGTGGTCTTTATCTGTAGTTTATCTTCTCTCTCATCTTTCTGCTTTTCCCTCTTCTCTTTCTATTTCCTTCTAGAATTATTCTTCTGTATTTTCTTATGTTTCTACCTCTGTCATTAACCTTCTAGTTCACGTATCACTACCCTCTTTTCCTCTAAGGTTATTGAGCTTGTGGTAGTAATTGTTTTTAATTGGCCAATATATTATTTAGGAAATGAAAGATGTATATTAATCACCATGACTGTTATTATTGTTTATTGCAGCCTGGGAGGAGGGGACTAGACCTGCCTGGACTGAGTCCACCAGGTTGAACTCAATCCCCAGGGGAGTCTTTGCCCTGGAGGAGATGGAAATGGGGGGTGGGTTGGAGGGAGGGGGCAGGGCGGGAGCGGGAGAACAGGGGAATCTATGGCTGATATGTAAAGTTGAATTATATTGTAAAATAAAATAAAATAAATTCAAAAAAAAAGAATTGTTGTACATGCTAGAAGTCAACATGGAAGGTGCTGAAAACATCATATGACCCAGATGCATCACATCTAGATATATTCCTGAAGGAATGCAATTTACTGTATAAAAGAGATAGCTATATACCCATGGTTATTGCAGATTCAAAACAGCCAACACATGAAATGAGGCAGGGTGTCCATCAGGGTAAGAATGGATGGAGAAAATGTGGCATATATTCACAATGGACTACCATTTAGACATTTAGAAGAAAGAAATCAGTGAGGAGTGGTGGCCCATTTTACAGTCCCAGTGTTTTATGAGATGCGAGCCTGGTCTACATAGACTCTGTCTCACACTTCCCCCTGCCCCAGGCTATAAAAATAAAAATGAAATTAATGGAATTCTGTAATTTGCTAGAAAATAAATGTGACTGGAGAATGTAATGGTTACATTAAACAAGGTAGACTGGACTCAGAAAAGTAAGTACCATGTATTTTCTCTCATATGAGAAAAAAAATATTTAGCACATTTATGAAAGTAGAAGAGGGACTTCTGGGAAATGGAAAGGGTACTACAGGACTGGGGTGCTGGTTCAGTGCTTGCCACGTAAGCAAGAAGGCTGGAGTTTGGCTGCACAGAAGCAGTTTCAATGCAGGATGTTTGTCAGATGATCTGTCATTCCAGCCTCGGAGGGTGGGGCCAGGGGATCCCCCACAGCAAGCTGACAAGATGAGCAGTGTCTCTTACCACACAGCATGAATCAGGACAATTGAATCGACTACTCCTTTCTGGAGACGGAAGTCTATCAAGACTTTTTATATACTGTGTTTTTCTTTTCTGGGAATTTTCTATATTGGTTTTCAGCTATATTTACCACATTTATTTAAGCCTAAATCTATATTTATCTGACTGACATGGTTCCACAGTTTCCTCTTTTAAAACACTTCCTTCTGGACTCATTTTTGGTTGACTAGAGTATAAATTTTGAGTAAGATTCTTTTTAGAAAGATGTAATTTTTTTTAAATTTTCAGCCCTTACATTTCCAATAACATCTTTCTTTTCCTTAATATAGGTATCACATGTCTGTGTAGGAATTTGAATCTCAAATCTTCCATTCAATTTTCTGCTCATTTTGGCTATGCTCTGATAGCTACCTGATCATTATCTTAGGGCCACTTTTCCTTCTGTGATGTTTACAGTACTCTTTAATTTTTAAATTTAAACAAAATTTAAATCAGCTAGATTGACATATAGCTCTTTTTTTCATTTATACATCCATTTTTTTCTTTGCTTGTTTATTTTTGCAAGTAGATTATCTTTTTGATATGTGGCTTTAAGCCATTTCCTTGATCTGGAAAGTTTGCTTATAAATATGTAAGTGAAATTTTCATCTCATCTTTTTATACTTATTTCCACAAAAACTTCAAAATTGTGATTATTCTATCCTGGGCATAGGAAAGCTGCCCTTTGACCACACAGATTAGTAAATATTTCACATTCTTGGTGTGAGTCTAGTGTATTTCATGAGAGTTTTTCCAAATTCTATTATTATCTTTGCCTCAGTGTGGAGTGAAGGAAGGTCTTTAAAAATCAGCGCAGCTCTTGGATCTCATCAAAGATGTTCCTTTGTGCAGTGGACAGTGATTAACAAAGCAACTCACAAGTGGTCAAAGTACAGAGAATAAATGCTATGGGGCCCTCAACCACCAATGGAACATCTGTATCACCCGCTCTGCAAGGTTCATAAGCCATATTTGAAGAGGAGGAAGGAAGATTGTAAGAGCCAGAAGTTAGGGAGGACCAGAGCAAAAATGGTGTCTAATAGGCATGAAGAATGCTGCACTCTTGAACTCACAGCAGCTGTGGTTGATGCACAAGACCTGCACAAGATCAAGCCTCTCAACCTTATAGCATGCAGAGAGAAGGGGTTTACCACTCACTCCAACTGAGAAGCCACGGTAATGAACAGTTGCAGCAAAAAGAGCTGGTTTTCTGAGAGTGTGGCCCCTGGTAGGCCAACCATGCTCCAACGGATGGCCCCACACCCAAGAGCATGTGAGCAGCTTTATTTGGACTTGATTTTTTTTTAAAGAAGTCATGAAATAGGGTAGAGTGGTGGGGGTAGATCTGGGAGGAATTCGGGGGAGGAATAGAGGGTGAATATGACTCAAATACATTACATGCAATTTTCAAAAACTGAATGAAAACACTTCAAATGTTGTAAAATGTGTGAAATAGTTATTAAAGCCCACCATTGAAAGATTGGGTGTACTTTAATTTTATACTTAGGATAGCTACCAATTATTTCTAAATTGCCCAACTTTGATGAGATTGATGAAGACAACGTTGGGTTCTTTGCAAGGATCAATGGGGCAATCCTACAGATTTGCAGCCTACAGATTTGCAATCCACTGCCTCAGAAGGTTTACAGATTTTCCTCACCTGTCAGTAAGTAACAGAGTCACTTCCCTTCAGTAAACAGCTGTCAGGAAATTAGAAGTAAATCAACAATTTTGTGATGGTAAGAAAATGCCTACTTCTGTAAACACAGAAGTCATTTTACTGGTGGAATAAAAAAAGATTCTCAAAAAAAGTAGGCTCTTACACATATATTATTTAAAACAATGAGAAACCCAAGGATATAAATCTTCCAGTTTTTTGGGTTTTTTTTTTTTTGTCTTTGCTACAACTTATATATCTGTGGGCAGAGAGCAAAGTCCATGTCCTCAGCAAAGCAAAAAAAATGAATATATAATTCCATGCATGTAAAAAATATCATGGGGGCTGCTGGTTGTGGTCATGTATATGTACTTTTGACAAGGCTTACAGAGCACTCAAATCTTAGACCTATATTCCATGTCTTTCATTACGCTCTTAATATTTTGCCTTCAATTTTAGAATTTTTAATTTTCCTCTAAAACATTATCTTTGGCATCATAAATGTAGCTTTCCCATCAAATTCAAACTAATACACCAGTCAGGGTTTTGTTTCTCAACCACTTTCAGCTCTGGGAAGTATTGCACTGTTTTCTGGTGTATTTGTTTGGATCGCATAGATACCACACATCAAGAATTGTCCCCTTGTGCATGTCAAGGCAAAGTACCTTCATATTTGCTCCAGGTCTGGTCTCTAACATCTCTTCTTGTTTATCCTTGCAGAGAGAGCCTCTGGCTTATGGCTGATTTTGACACTGAAACAGGATCTGTCAAAGACTGATGTGGAGCTCTGCCCAACCCTTTCATGTTTCCACAATGGGAAAAGGAAATGTGTGGACCTACTGTAAAATATCATTACCAAATGACAATGCAGCAGCCTGAGGAAGTGGAGCAGAAGCTAAAACCCTGGGCAGCCCCAGCACAGAGCTGAGTCTTGATGTCATTCACCCTGCTTAGAATCTACCATGCTGGGTCCCAGCTATGAGGATAACCAATTTCAATTTGGCAAGTCCGGACCTGGGCATATGCTGCCACAGCACCTGGCAACAGTCATGGCCCTCTGTCCTACAATGCTGTCATTGGGTTTGTTACAGCCCTTCTCTCCAAATACAAATTCAAGCACCACTCTCAGCAGTAGGTGGCTTCTCTGATAACCCACATGACATAGGCAGTCAAGCCACCATGATTTCACCTTTGCTCTCCTCTGTCTGACATAATGCTGGTTGGTTTTGACCAAGATCATCTCCCTTGCTTTACTGGGATGTTGTCCTTAGAAAAAAAAGGTTTCTAGATTAGTCTTCTACAATTTATATAAATTATAGAAATATAATATCTCCATTATATTTATTTAGTCATTTCCATGGAAATCTGTGAAATAGCATTAAAATCTTTTTTTTTTCTGTTCACCATTTTGCCCAGATATAACCCTATTAAATTCAACACTGGTGTTAACTTGCTTTCAATGTCATTTCCTTTAATTTTTAATCCAGTTTTTAAATCTTCCAAGTAGACCAAAATTTCCCCAGAGATCTGAAATCAAAGCACGTCACCCATAGAAACCAAAAGACCAGAAATAAAAAATATTAGATGAATTCCTGAAATAATTATGAAAGGGCTAACAAGTGCATTTTTGTCTTCTATGTTCAGTTTTCCATGCAACCAATATTCATCCACCATGAACTACTCAGACTACATTCTAGGAATTAGGAATAACGCAATAAAATATCAAGACTCATTAAAACATCATGAAAGCAAGACAGCACATCAACAGATAGTTATAATTGAGAGTATGGTAGAAATAAAGGGTGAGGTAGGAGCTGCTCGGAAGGGTGGTCCTGAATAGCACTCTGTAATACAGATTAACAAAGGCTCTTTGCATCTTTGCTTCTGGGAGCAAAACTGCTCACTTCGGGGCCCAGAAGCAAAAGAATAAGGAAGGGGTACACATGCTATTTCATTCACCCAACTTCATAAAACAGTTTATGTGGTGTGTACAGACAAGACAATTTCTTCAAGGTCATTCAGCTGCTAAATGTCTGAGCCCAAGTCCCAATCTACCTTCACTTGCCATCACAGCCCATGTTTCTTCCACAGTATGTCTATCTGTTTTGAGACATACTTTGTGTAGGGTCCCTTTACAACAAGGCTCCTTTCTTCATTGACTGCTCTGAGCTGACTCAGACTAGTTAGTGTCTTCCTAATGTCATTAGATGTATTTAGTAAAAGTTGATATAAATCACAATGTTTTCAGATAGTTTATAAAACAGTCCCTCTCCAACACAGGCACAGGCATTTTATATAGTCCTAGACACATGCTATTCTGGGCGATGGACTTTTTGTCTCTATTCCCTTATATTCAGCCCAGCTTGGTTACAAAATCTTCATCAACCAACACTCATGTGGAGAAGCTCCTGTTATACCCAGATTTTTCATATTTCCTCTTGAATATTCAGGGTTTTCCTCTAGACTGGCTTTAAGTCTATCATAGATAAAGCCTGAATGTGATCTGTTCTAAGAAAAAGGAATGAGCTAAAAAGCCCTGAAAAACCAACACCTATTCTTACATCTGAAAGAGAGGTCAGACAGTAAATGCTCTCTTCTTAGTTCAGAGACTAACAGGCAAATACAGAGCTTCACACCCACAAGAGCCACACTCTCCATGGAACCCAGGCTGGGCACTGTTGCTGATGGATGCTCAAAGTGGACAAGACTGGGGCAAATGGTGCTTAAAACTCCAGAGCACCCAGTCACTGTGAGTTCTATTTCATAGATATATCATATAAGTAATGCAGAAAGATTCCCTTATTTCTTCCATCAGTGTAAGAATACTTGCCCTGAAGTATTCCTGAAATACACACCAAGGTGGAGAATGCTCGCTGTGAAGTTCGTACCAAGGCATTCTATTGCTCTTTGCAAAGTCTACTCTCAGATGAATGCATTTAACTAGTGCCTAACCTGCTCTAGAGCTATTAGACACCAAATGACTGGACCTGGAGGAAGATATATCCTCAACTCTAGTCCTCTCTAGATTGTTATGTGGGTAAGGAGAAATACACATATTCACTCACTTCAGCCATCATGTACCACCTAAAGAGAAGCATACGGGTGCTATAATATGGATCTTAAATATCCTTCAGTGGCTTCTCTATTAAAGGCTGCCTCCCCACAGTGACCTAGTGGGAAGCTGTGGAATATTTAAGATATCAGGCCTACTAGGGGTTCCTCTGTTCATAGAGGGTGTGTGTGTGGCCTTGAAAGAGACAGTTGGGTGTCAGTCTCTTCCTCTTCCTCTTTGTCATTTTCCGGCCATGATTCAAGGAGTTTTGTCCATGGGATCCCTGCCATCACTACCCAATAGAAGAGTCTCCAGAGACAAGGGACCTCTCTGGTCATGAACATGACCCTCTACCCTACAAGCAAAACTAAGCCCTTGTGTCCATAAGTTGATCATGTGAAACCCTTGCTACAGTGACAAAAAACTACACAGTGGGAGTACAGGACACTTGTCCTTCTCCTACACTGTACCACCATGATGCTAAAAACCTATTTTTAGCAACTTTTTCAACACAATAGATAATGCCCAGATACCGAAAAGAAATCATAAGACCTACTAAAAACAACAAAACAGCTACAAAACAAAAAGCAGAATTAGGAAAGGTAGAGTGGCCATATGAACTAAATTAGATAAGTTAGGATGCATGGCTTATCATAATATAAATTTAAAACCACCGTGGCTGATCCAGGAAGGACCATCTCACTCTAGTAAGAATGGTTCTTATATAAAGGACAGAAGATAATAAGCACTAATGAGGATGTGAAGAAGAGGGAAAATGTGCATACTTGGTGGGAATGTAAATTAGTGAAGACTATGAAAAATCATAGAGTATCCTCAAAAAATTAAAAATTAATTATGCTTTAGCAATCTCATTAATAGGTATATATCCAAATAAAATTAAATCTATATTTTGAAGAGACATATTCACTTCCATGTTTATTACAGCATTATTCACAATAGTTGGACCATGAAGGTAAACCAAGTTTTTATAAGTTGATGAATCAAGAAAATATAAAAACTACATTCAACGAAATATTACTTGGTTATGAAGAAGAACACATCCCTATCATTAACAACAACGTGAGTGGAGCTGAAGTTTCCTATGTTAAGTGAAAGAAGCAAGGCATAGAAACATAATCACCCTGGGGTCCTACTTTTATGTAGAATTTTAAGAAAAAGTTTGTCTCTTTGAGGCTGAGAATGGAACAGTGGTTACTAGATGTAAAGGAGAATAGAGAGAATGACCTGTGTCAGATTCCTACTTACTCTGCACTTAGGCAGTTAATCCCATAAGGTGTGTCTGTCTAAAATGGTAACACACCGTGGATTCGGTCTTACTTTCCTTAAAATATCCCATCCCCGTTTAAGACTAAAGACTCCAATACTAAGAAAATCAAATACACTTCCCACTATTTGGCAACTGCCAGCTTTTACAAAACTCTCTCAGATCCCACAAAGCAGTGCTAACAAGACTAAAGTAACTTCCCTGAACCTTTCAGAAACAGTGATGCCTGGAGGCAGATAATGAGAGTGCCTGGCCCCTAAGACCCCTAAGACCCCCACTCCCCATAGACCTAATTCTGTCCACCTATGCAGGAGTGATTCCCCTCATGATGGACCAAATCACCTGGTCAAGAGATGGCCAGTTCCCTGCAGCTTTCCAGAACCAGAAAGGAGACAATGATGACCCAGCCCACAACTGGACCAGAGCTGTGGGTTATACACACCTCTTGCACCCACCACGATTCCTCCATTATTAAACTTGGAGCTCCTGTTGGTACACACGAAAGGGAGATGCTGTCCCCGACTTCCCAGTTCTGCTGCACTAACTGAAGTCCCCCTCCTGCCTACCTCCCTGCTCATCTCTGTCACTGGCATCTTGAGATAAGTGGCAGAGCTTAGCCTAGTGAGACTCTCAACACTGAGACCTTGGCCCTAAAGCACCAGTGATAAGAGTTCATCTGCCGGAGTGACCTTTTACCTGAAGAAATGCTGTAAAACAGCTTATCAACATAAGGGAAAACCCAGCCTCACATCCTTGCACTAATTCCAGGGACTTTCTTTCTATTTCTCCAGCAGCCCGTGAAGGTGAGAGGCACTTGGGCTTATCAGTTATCCATCCATGCCTTGGATTACCCCAAGAACATTAAGGCTTGAGTAAGACTTCCACTAGAAGAAAAAGGCTGAATTTTAGGCACTGGGGACACAGGACTGCAGGTGATGTGAGAGCACTGCATATGTTCATACCCACTGGGAATTAATGTGAGGATGCTGCTCCATCATAGGAACTGAGGAAGCTCTCTTGATTGGTACCAGCTGACAATGGTGCGTGCTCACATAACACTCATGTCTCTCTCCCCCCTCCCTCCCCTCCTCTCCTCTCTCTCCCTCCCCCCTTTCTGTGTGTGTGTGTGTGTGTGTGTGTGTGTGTGTGTGTGTAATATGTACATACTTGCTTTACAATGATTTTCTTTTTCCCTTTGGTGTGATAGAATGGTTTGCCTCATTCACAGGTGGCTGTGATCTAGATTTCTAGCACCCAGCCTATCAGACTCCCTTCTAGCTCCTGTTAGAATTCCTTTCTTTCCTGTGGGAGTGCAGCAGGTAGCAAGAAGAAACTGAGCAACCATGCAGGACAGCCTAAAGGCTAAGGTCACAGTCTGGAATCCATGAACAAATGTATCTGGATGCTCAGAATAACTACTCCATCTCTCCCTGCACTGTTGGATGTCTGCCACCAGCAAGGACACTTATGTCCTATTTGACCTGTTTGCTCCACTCCCTTCTCTTAAGTGACACTTGGTTTTGTTCTTGAATATGGGGCTTTACTGAGGGTATGCTGAGGACTCAGAGGACAAGTCAGGCTTTGATTTATGAGGTTCAGGGGGGATATTGAGAGGTGTTGAGGGGGAGGCTGAGGTGGTTGTTCTGGGGACTGGGGGAGGCAGGGTAGAGAGAGGGAGGGTTGTTGATGTCCCTGAGAGAAAGAGGACTTCTAAATAGGGGGTCATCTAAGGGGTGTGTGGGGGTGGATGAGTGGGTGTGTGTGTGTTCTTTAACAATTTCATACAGGTGTGCAGTGTGCACATCCTCATCTTATGGCGGCATTCCAATTGTATCTTCTAGTTTCCTTCACTGCTTACTTCCGTTCTCCCGTCCTAACCCGGCATGCAGCGTGCTTGACAAGTTAACAGCACACAGCACATGAGGCAACGTAGACTCCGGGGACCAGGAAAGGGAATGCAAGAAGCTTTGCAGAGATCGAGTTTGCTCCTCAAGCCGGTGCATCAGGAACGGAGCTCATTCCAGACGAGGAAGGGCCTCTTGTGCAGTATTTTTCCACCTTCTAAAGACACCCTGAGTTGCTGCCTTCTCAACAGCAGAACCTTCACTGTGGCATTTCCAGACACTTCTTCTCCCCCAGTCTCCATCAAGGAGTTTATGTAGAAGTCATTGTGAATTCAAAACCACAGGTAACGTACATGAACTTGAAGTTGTCTATAAATATCATTTAAAGACAAAACCATTAACTTTAGACCCATCACGTACGAACAACCTTGAAAGAACTGGTCTGGAATTTTCCTAAATTGAGACGGTCTTGACTCAAAGCCATTTCGGTTTATATTTCCTGTCACTTTGTGTCTTTCATTACGTAATTACGAATCTCTATCACCTTGTATTTCTGTAACTATGAGGTATTCACCGAGTCAGATCAGGCATCTTGCTGGTTGCCTGCTCTGCTGCCACTGCCTTGCTGAGTAAGAGTGGAGGGAGGCCTGGGCAGGGGTATGCATCTGAATTTCTGAGGTCAAGGGCTGGGGGTGTAGAGTACAAAAATTTTACACTGTCCTGACAAAATCCTCCTTGAGGGAACAAGCGTGGCCATTTCCCACTCCCACGCTGGACTTCGTGGCTCACCCAGTGGGGTTGTTTTCTTAATCCTTTGATGCTTTCCACACCGAGCCAAAGGGGGGAAAAACTTATTTTCACAAGATGCTTAAATGCCAAGAAAAGAGGAAAGAAACAGTTTCTAAGGATAAACATCTTCTGCATGGGTGGGCATCCAGCAGGGGCCGATGGCTGGTCCCTGACAGTGCCACTGGTTGCTGCAATACTAGGAAAGGCTTAAGCTGAGAGAATGCTGCTGATGAAAACTATGAATGAAACCAGATGTGGGGTGTGAGATTCATCTCATACATCTCTGTTTAAAATGCAGCCTTTTGACCTGGATGGGGGGAGTCACATGCTAACTATCAAGTTGTTAATAAAATGGAAGACTGTTGAACCAAATGCAATAAATAATCCTATTTTATACAACCAAAATATAACCTTCATCCAACCTCACCTGAATAAGTCCATGGGCTCCCCCACACACACTCTCTTCCCTCCGTCCAACACTTCCTGTTTCTCCTTCTCTATCTGATTTGAACTAAACTATACAGAGCCTGCACCCAAATGCCGAGTCCCATGAATAGTGAAGCTATCCTTTGAACTGAAACGTCTAGCTTCTGGGGTTCCCAGGATAATGTGTGCATGATAGTCACTGCTCCAACTCTTCCTTGACTTCAGGGAAGCTCCTGTATCCCTAAAATATAATTCTGTGAAATAATTTGAAAAAAAATGTGCCCTTAGCAATTAATATTCCCAAGGACATAATAACTCCTGCCTGTAGAAATGGGAAGAAGAAAAAGGGTTTAATGCCAACCTGTGGCTTAATTGCGTCTATACACAAGTTATTAAATAGGCCCAGATTATTGGGATATCAAAATAGTGACCCATTCCAATCACAACCTCTATTCATAAATATCTGTCAAATTCCCTGCTACTTTTTCTGACTCATTCAATTATTTGAGACTTCTCATTCTAGTACTTAAATTCCATTACAGTTTGTTTTAAACATTCAATTCCACACATGAAGGGTCTTGAAAGGGACAGTCCCCACTTCTCAGGTTTCTGATAGGGGCAATTTCCTTCTGCTCAGATGTGTTTCAGCCTCTTACTCCCTGCTGCTGGCTGGTGGGTATCTTAAGTAGAATTCCAGAAAGTTGACTCACATCAAGTCTCTCAATGTCAGCTTCACCTATGAAAAACTAAACAGCTTTGCTACACCATAACTAACTAGAGGCAAACTGCCAGTACCACTCCTGGACTCATCATTGGGATCTTCTTCTTTCCCTCTCTTCTCACTGCTACCACAGACACAAGCACACTGCAGTTATAGAACAGACCAGTTTAATGCAGCAACTCACCAGCATTGCACATGGCTTTCTTGGAGTCTGTTTCCCTGGTCTTGAGGGGGGAGAAAGCCCCCATTCTTCTCTGGAAGGGGAGATGTCAAGGTTAGTATAAAACTCCCTGAAGGACATGGATGTCCAAGTAAAGTCTGATAGACTAATTGCTTCTCAAATAGGAGCAAAAAGGTGAAATGGTAAGGGGAGGTGAGAACACAGAATTCTAGCCATGATCCAAGTTCAAAGCCTCTCTCCCATTGTCCTAATTACTTCCATGAACACTCTGACCAAAATACCTGACAAAGACAAAGGGAGGAAGAGCTTATTTGGCTCACAATTTCAGGGGTATTCCATAGTAGGGAAGGCATAGCAGTGGCTTGGCTTAGTGCTTTGTTTTGGGAACCTGAGGCATTTTGTTTTCATGATAGTAGACAAGAAACAGAGACTGCAAGGACAAACCCAGGAGACCTTCGTAGGCTTGCTCCACCAGCCAGGTCTTATTTCTCAAAGTCTTCACAATGGGATCATTTCAGATTTAAACCATGACACCCTCCAAACTTGTTGATGTTGCTAGCAAAAAGCAGTTACCCTTCTACTGACAGATAACATCCTTTCATTTTATGGGAAGATTTGCAGAACAATGAACCTGACAGAGCCCTGATTATTAGAGACTTTGTTCTCAGACCTGCCTGATGATATGTTTGTAGACACCCTCTTTGATAGCCTGTATTATCAATCCCAAACTTGTTTACTCTCTAATCCCAACAGTGTGTAACTATGTACCTTCTATGGCACAAGGGTCTCTGGTGGATATGATTAAATGAAGGATCTTAAGGTAAGGAAACTATCATGGAATATTCAGACTGAATTCGACCACATGGAGCCTCTAAAGAGGGATACAGGAGGCTGTCACCAGTAGGCAGAAGTTAAAGTGATGCTCCTGTGGGAGCCACTAACAGCTGAAAAAAAGCAGACAAGTTGGAACTACAACTTCAGGAGGCAGTTGTGATGGCTTCCTGGCCCTTCTTTATCTCTTATAATTTAAAAAGCCATAGTTTAAAGTTGATGGAACTCAGTATTACAAGTAAATAACAGGGCATCTGGGCTATGTCCCCACAGTTAAACATCACTATCACTTTAAATGTTATCAACCAGCACAAAATCACAGAGGTGCCTGTATAGAGAAGACAAAGGAAAGTATCATGCTCTCCTCACTTAAACTAAAATTTTGCAACACAATGACTCACTTTGCTTGGATACATCAATTATTCTTAGGAAATATGCATGTATATATGTATGTGTGTATACATATGCAGATTGATCAATATACCAATCAATAGCTAGCTTCTTTGGTATATTTAATTAGACATTGAATTAAAAATATGCAAATAAATATTTTTGACAGTCCTTCCACTTTCCAAAGCCACTCAGATTCCTGCAGAGGACTGCCCCACTTCATAAATATGGTTGAACTTGGTGAAACTCCCAAATTCACAACCTGTAACAGATTAGTGAACTCTCACAATTGTTCTGACATCGTAATTAAACTCCTAATTTTCTTTTATTCTGAAGATGCTCCCATCATTCAGAACAGGAACACAAAGGGTCCACGACATGTGTTTATCCTGCCCATTCTATGGCTTCATAATTTAGCTACATTTGTGGGGATCAAGGATAGGATTTGTGATTCAGAACATAATGTCTTCTCTCTTTACTCATGGTCTCCCTCCCAGGATTTCTTTTCTTTTCCCATCCCCTTTCTTCCTTACAAAGGTTCTCCCTTGCCCTTGGGAGCGAAGCTCAAATCCTATTGTATCCAATATCTATATCATAGTTGCCTTAACTAATTTTCTCAAAATGAGCATGGCACTCCTCTTTAGAAGAACATAAATGTCTCTGGTAGAGACATTCTGTTCTGCCTTTGCCACAAAAAAATGTAACGAATCAATCATAAATCTATCGATGTACAAGAGAAGCTGCTCTTTCATTTCCTTGTCCTTAATTGCCATTGTAGACAAAGATAGATGGTCAAGTCCCAGCCATGGAGACTGCTGAGGGCAGTGCAGGACACTGGATGGGGAATGCAAAGAGCTGTCTCAACCATCAGGTGCTTTTGGCTTTGATGGATTATGTAGCTTCCGAGTCCCAGGGCATCACAGTGTTCTTGCAAGACACGATTATCTTGTATACATGGAACAATCTTGAAAAATGCCCCACAACTATGCAGGTGTATGTGAGAATTGTTCCTGGGCTGTTTCTTTAGCGCAAGAAGCAGAGCATGTATGCTTGAATACAGTTATAGGGGAAGACTCCCAGTCTGTACTTGATAAGCTTCCCAGGCTTAGCAAGAACTTGGCCGCCTGTTCAGCCAGGAAATTCTGTAAAGATCTGTTTTCTGGGGAGAGACTAAGGACTTCCTTCTCTTTTTAAGGCTCAAATTAGTGAGACTGTCCTTTCTGCTTTTTTTTTTTTTTTAACAAATCCACCTCCAGTCCAGATGGCATAAGGAAGCACAAGCTACAGGACAAAATAACAAACAACAGTAATTACACTTTTCAAATATCCGTCCATTGGTATGCAATTCAGGAGACTGGGAAATGTTTGAGGACAACTTCAAGGATAAACAAGATGAGCAAAGTATAAGATACCTGTGATTCAGAGGCAGGGGATAGGGAAGTGACATTTATTTATGCAGGGCTGGGACAAATCGTTTTAATTTTGAGTTCACTCTCCAGCTTCCTTTAGCTAGGACCTGCAGGAGAAAAGTGGGGGAGGGAGGAGTGCCTGGATGAGAAGTGTGAATTTGGAAGGATGCCAGCATCAGAAGCAGCCAGAATGGGCTGAGAGGCTGACAGCAGCTGACAGTGACAGTCCAGGAAGCAGTGACTTGGTTCTGTCCCTTGCTCTTTTCTGCATATTTTATTAGTCAGGTCACTGTCCTGGTGGCCGCCACGATCTCTCCTTCCTGAGGTCGTCAGAGACCTGGTTGCTAAACTCAGCTTTGCCTTCACCCTCACACTCCTTTCTCCACAGAGTGGAGCATCTGAGACCACCAGTCCACGGATTTTTGCTTCCACTGGCTTCCAGGCCAGTTCTTCTCTGGACTGCTGTTTTTCTCGTCTGCTCTCCCTTCTCTTCCTTCTCCTCATCACCCTCTCTCTTACTGCCCTCCTCTTCCCATTCCTCCCATTCCCCCTCTTCTTCTTTCCACCTCCACTCCTCGAATGCTTCAAGCCTTGAGTATGTGTCAAACCTTGAGACCTAGTTATCAATTCTATCGCTCTCAAACACTATAGCATCAATCCTAACGTCTTCCCCTACTGTGACCAATTACAATTGTCTACTGATATCCATCACCAGACACCATGTTTGTGTCTCAGCCCAAACTCGTCCTCTCCTTCATGATCCTCCTGTATTTTCTGCCTGGTACCAGCATGGTAATCCTTTTTTCATCCCTACTTCTCACCCATTTCAATGTCCTTCTTGACCTAACAACACTTGGGTTTTATCTTGATCTCTCAACCTATCTTCCTCCCTCTCTTTCCTTTTTCCTCTTCTCCTCCCTCTCCCTTCCCTCTGCCTCCCTTCCTGCCTCTCTCTTATCTCTATCCATCCCTCTTTCTCATCTCCTTAGCTAATTAAGTACCAAGACAGCAGTTTTTGCCATTTTAGCTTCTTCAATTGTGTCCATCGATCTGTTAGTACTGTCATTATTCGGGAGCAGACTCACTAACTCTAATTATTTTTCTTTCTGATTATGAAATATTTCAAACAAAGGGAAGTGGGCAGATGAATTTGATATTTGTTGAAACATCCAGATATTGCAAATAGCAATGTTTTATCATGCCACTGTAGATTTTTTTTTAAAGGACATAAAACATCGAAATTTATCATCTCCTGCCACATTCTGCAAGGCTTGGTCCTGAAAACCTGAGAAGGGCAACAATGGATTAAGAAAAGACAGACACTGAAGAACAGCAGACACATATACAGAAAAGCTTGGATCATGCAGGCTAGGCTCACGCTAATGGAAGGCACCTACCGTGAAACAGCCCGGAAACTTATCCTGTTTATTAGATACAACGCAAGAAGTGAGAGTTAGTTGACCTCACTGGTAGATCTCTGTAGGAAATCAGTCTCAGGTTGTAGTTATCACAGAGGAAGAGGCTGTAACTGCTAGTTTTTGCACATGCTGTCAACATCTGAACACAGAGCAGAGAAGGTTTTCTCAATTCCCTGAGCCTGACTCTGGGAAGCCTTTGCAAATTCACAAGGGCAGGAGGCAGTGGGGTTCTTGACATAGTCATACTCATATCAATAACGACAACCATGTAGAATTTCATCCCCTCCCTGCAATCTCTACTACCATGCATTCTCCTCTCCTTTCACAGAACACCACCATTCTGAAATTGACAACTCCAGCCATTTTTAAAAACCATTAATAAATATAGGAACACTAATAATACAGAATGTGTATGATTTTCTTTTCATTTTATGAGTGATGCACTGTACCTGTTGTTTTGCAATTTTCTCTCATGGAGCTGGAGATGGAATAAAATGCTTTGCTGTGTCACACTATTCTTAGGAAGATGTAGACAAAATCTACTCACTTCAGACAGGCAGGCAACAAAAGGTGAAAGGAACTATGGAAGTCAAATGTGATAAACCAATGATTTTATTGGTGTTAATATAGTGATATGAATGACAGCTTACTTATGGGAGCATGAACAACTCAAAGCCCACCCCAGCATGGGTGACAACTCATTAACGCTATAACCCTGAAGCTTTCTGTACAACTTTCAGGCAGTTTCACATGTGGTGGTTTTTCTCCATAAAAGTCCAGACTACTTACATTTCCTTGGGATGGAAGGGATTGTACATTTGATCAGTTTCAGGGATTTCCTTTGATTTGTGAGTTGTTTACCTCCTGATTCTTAAGGATCCTTCCTTTAGAACTTCCTGAGTCCTTATGAGCTTCTTCCCTGGGATGGGATGTTTCAATTCAGAGAAAATTCCTACTCAACATTTTAACACCTCAAGGATAAGCAAGCACTTTCCCATTGAGTTACATCCCAAACTCTTGTAGCTTTTAAAAAACTTACATAAGCCAGGTGGTGGTAGCGCACACCTTTAATCTCAGCACTCAGGAGGCAGAGGCAAGCAGATCTCTGTGAGTTCGAGGCCAGCCTGGTCTACAAAACAGTTCCAGGAAAGGCACAAAGCTACACAGAGAAACCCTGTCTTGAAAAACAAACAAACAAACAAAACAACAACAACAAAAATTACATAATACTAAGCCTTGAGATAAGTCTATGATCATTCTTTTTAATTGATGTATCTATTTCCTTGAATAATTATACCCCAATTTATTTATTCCTCTACTTATAATATTTATATTAACTCCGCTTTTTCATCAATACAACTTCACACTAAATAACATGACTGTTGTATAGGACTATCCTCTGAGCCTAACTGCCACGAATAATTAGGAATTCTGCTAGGATTCTTCACAAAGCAAAATCATGTTTGGGTTTGTTGATGATTTACCTTACCTCAAAGATAGATAGGACATGGAGGGTCATGGGCTGCTTATCTGAGTATCCAGACCCATTCCAACCTGTTGTTTGCAAGTCTACCCTAACTGCACGTGGTCTTGTGGGAGGGCATAGAGGATGTAGGCAGAGGAGGGGGAGGGGAAGAGACTCCACATACACAACCATAAGGAAGCCACAATCCCTGTTGGGTAAAGACGTTTCAGTGTGGCTACTTTAAAGTTACCTCTGTTCCTGTCCATAACCCCTCACCATTACTCAGTAAGTAAGTTTAATAAACTCATTGGTTATCCCGGGTGAACTTCTTAGGTAGAATTTGCATCTCAATTTGTCATTGAAACCTTAGAAGGAGGGGTAGATGTTTGTGGCTCTTTAGCCATGACAATGCTGCATATTTATTAAAATTTCTTTAGGTAGTATATGCAGAAGCAGAGTTATGGGATATGTGCCTCCTCAGCTATAATAGAAATTATTACCACATTGCTCATGAAACAAGGTCTATCTAAATGCATTCCAACACCAATGTAGGAGAGATCCTGCTCTGATATGGGCTTGCCAACACATGGTATTATCAGAGTTCTGAAGCTTGTCAATTTGATGAATGCAAAATTGCAAATTTTCCTGCTTTACATTACATTTGTATGACTTCCAGAAACAGTCAATATTTTTTTTTGTTTTTTCGAGACAGGGTTTCTCTGTGTAGTTTTGGAGCCTGACCTGGATCTCACTCTGTAGACTAGGCTGGCCTTGAACTCACAGAGTATTTTTTTATATATTTATTGGCCAGTTAAACATTCTTTTGTACATATTTCCTGTAAATATCACTCTTTTGAATAGATTTCTTATAATCACCACTTGATAATTTTTATTGAGTAGTTTTATGATTTAATTTTTGATTTATTTCTTACATATTCCAAATATGACACTCTTTTAGTTATATGCAGATGTATGTGGAGACTTTATGGTATAGTTCTGCTCTTGATTTCTAACTTAATTTGTTGTACCTTAAAATATTTTGCATGACTTTTGTTTTCTTAAACTGTTTTCTTCCATAGTCCAGAATGCCTTCCTTCATATTCCAGATGTCTTTAAAAAGAATTATTATTTCACTCTAAATAATGAGTAGAATAAAGCACCCATTAGAGAAACACCCGCCCAACTCTGACCCAGTTGCCGGCCAGCAGGCAAGGCTCCTGTGGGAAGCCCCCCCCAACACCCACCCCCCCACCCCACCACCCCACCACCACCACCCCCACCCCCGCCACCGCCGGAACCTGCAATCTATACGCCCTGCCCCCATACCCATCCACCAGAGACTCCAGCCACTTCCTGAGGCTTGGAAACCACACTGCCAGCTCTCATTGGACAAAGAGCTGTCATTGGATCAAGAGTAACCTCAGGAGACAGGGAATCTGCCAGCCCTCATTAGACCAAGAGTGGCTTTTTGAGAAATAGAATCTGCCACCTCTCATTGGACCAAGAGAGGCTTCCTGAAACATAGAATCTGTCAGCTCTGACTGGACCAAGAGCCCTTATAAGACCAAGAATGGCTCCGTGAGTCACAGAATCAACTAGCTTGGGTTGACCCAAGAGAAGCTCCCTGAGACACAGAATCTGCCTGCTCCAATTAGACCAAGAACTAAGATTGAACCCAGAGGGGGCCCCCTGAGACAAAGACACAGCAAGCTCAGAGTGGACCAACAGCAACTCGCTCAGACACAGGCACCTCTTATACCTATTAGAGGAGGAGATAGGCAGACATCAAGACAGAAGTACATACAACAACATAAAGAGCAATAAAGCATCACCAGAACCTAGCCCTCCTCCAACAGCAAGACCTGAACATCACAAGGTAGAAGAAGCAGAAGAAAGCGACCTTAAGAATAGCATCATAAAGATGCTAGAGGCCTTTCAAGAAAAAATGAAAATAAAATTGAGGAAAAGACAAACAAAAAAAGTAGAAGAAATCAATAAAGAAATTGAGACGAAAAAGACAAACAAAAAATTGGATGAAATCTATAAAAAAAATAGAGGAAAAGACAAATAAAAAATTGGAAGAAATCAATAAATCCCTTAAAGAAAATCACAAAAAAGCAATTAAACAGGTAAGGAAAACAGTTCAAGACCTGAAAAGGGAAATAGAAACAATGAAGAAGACACAAACACAGGGAATGCTGGAAATAGAAAATCTAAGTAAATGAACAGGAAACATAGATGTAAGCATAACCAACAGAATACAAGAGATGGAAGAGAGAATCTCTAGTGTAGAGGATATAATAGAGGAAATAGATTCATCAGTCAAAGAAAATACCAAAGCCAAAAAAGTCATAACACAAAATGTCCAAGAAATATGGGACACCATGAAAGGACCAAACCTAATAATAATAGGGATAGAAGAAGGAGAAGAATACCAACTCAAAGGCACAGAAAATATATTCAACAAGATCATAGAAGAAAACTTTCCCAACTTAAAGAAGGAAATACCTATGAAGATACAAGAAGCCTATAGAACACCAAACAGACTAGACCCCAAAAAAAAGTCTCCTCACCATATAATAATTAAACAACTAAACCTTCAGAATAAAGAAAGAATATTAAGAGCAGCAAAGGAAAAAGGCCAACTGACTTATAAAGGCAAACCCATCAGAGTAACACCCGATTTCTCAATGGAGACTTTGAAAGCCAGAAGGAACTGGACAGATGTAATGCAGACACTAAGAGACCATGGATGTCACCCTAGACTAATATACCTAACAAAATTTTCAATCATCATAGATGGAGTGAACAAGACATTCCAAGACAAAACCAGATTTAAACAATACCTATCCACAAATCCAGCCCTACAGAAAGCACTAGAAGGAAAATTCCAACCTAAGGAAGTCAGATACAAATAACAAAAGAAATTAAAGACTTCCTAGAGATCAATGAAAATAAATATACCACATACTCAAACTTATGGAATGCTATGAAAGCAGTGCTAAGAGGAAAATTCATAGCACTAAACACCCACATAAAGAAGTTGGAGAAATCTCACACTAGTGACTTAACAGCACACCTGAAAGCTCTAGAACAAGAAGAAGCAAAGTCACCCAGGAGGAATAGACACCAGGAAATAATCAAATTGAGAGCTGAAATCAATAAAATAGAAACAAAGAAAGCAATACAAAGAATCAATGAAACAAAGAGTTGGTTCTTTGAGAAAATCAACAAGATAGACAAGCCCTTATCCAAACTAACCAAAAGGCAGAGAGAGAGCATCCAAATTGCAAAATCAGAAATGAAAAGGGAGACATAACAACTGACAATGAGGAAATCCAGAGAATCATCAGGTCATACTTCAAAAACCTCTACTCCACAAAACTGGAAAATCTAAAAGAAATGGATAATTTTCTGGATAGGTACCACATACCTAAGTTAAATCAAGACCAGATAAACTATTTAAATAGACCAATAACCCCTAAGGAAATAGAAACAGTCATTAAAACTCTCCCAACCAAAAAAAGCCCAGGACCAGATGATTTCAACGCAGAATTCTACCAGATCATCAAAGAAGAGATAATACCAATACTTTTTAAATTGTTCCACACAATAGAAACAGAAGGAACATTACCAAACTCCTTCTATGAGGCTATAATTACTCTGATTCCCATGCCAAACAAAGATGCATCAAAGAAAGAGAATTACAGACCAATCTCCCTCATGAACATTGATGCAAAAATACTCAATAAAATATTGGCAAACAGACTCTATAAGAACACATCAAAACAATTATCCACCATGATCAAGTAGGCTTCATCCCAGAGATGCAAGGGTGGTTCAACATAGGAAAGTCTGTCAATGTAATACACCATATAAACAAACTGAAAGAAAAAAACCACATGATCATCTCACTAGATGCAGAAAAGGCCTTTGACAAAATCCAACACCCCTTCATGACAAAGGTCTTGGAGAGAGCAGGAATACAGGGAACATATCTAAACATAATAAAGGCAATTTACAGCAAGCCAACAGCCACATCAAATTAAATGGAGAGAAACTCAAAGCGATTCCACTAAAATCAGGAACGAGGCAAGGCTGTCCGCTCTCCCCATACTTATTCAATATAGTACTTGAAGCTCTAGCCAGAGCCAACATAAGGAGATCAAGGGGATACAAATTCGAAAGGAAGAAGTCAAGCTTTCACTATTTGCAGATGACATGATAGTATACATAAGTGACCCAAAAAATTCGACCAAGGAATTCATACAGCTTATAAACACCTTCAGCATTGTAGCAGGATACAAGATTAACTCAAAAAAAATCAGTAGCCTTCCTATATACAAATGACAAACAGGTTGAGAAGGAAATCAGAGATACATCACCCTTTACAATAGCCACAAATGATATAAAATACCTTGGGGGTAACTCTAACTAAGCAAGCAAAGGACCTATATGACAAGAACTTTAAGTCTCTGAAAAAAGAAATTAAAGAAGATGTCAGAAAAGGGAAAGATTTCCCATGCTCATGGATAGGTAGGATTAACATAGTAAAAATGGCAATCTTACCAAAAGCAATCTACAGATTCAATGCAATCCTCATCAAAATCCCAACACAATTCTTCACAGACCTGGAAAGAACAATACTCAACTTCATATGGAAAAACAAAAAACCCAGGATGACCAAAATAATCCTGTACAATAAAACAACCTCTGGAGGCATCACACTCTCTGACTTCAAGCTCTACTATAGAGCTACAGTAATAAAAACAGCTTGGTACTGGCATAAAAACCGACATGTGGACCAATGGAACAGAACTGAAGACCCTGACATTAATCCGCACACCTATGAACATATGATTTTTGACAAAGAAGCCAAAAGTGTGCAATGCAAAAAAGAAAGCATCTTCAACAAATGGTGCTGGCATAACTGGATGTCAACGTGTAGAAGGCTGCAAATAGATCCATATCTGTCACCATGCACAAAACTTAAGTCCAAGTAGATCAAAGACCTCAACATAAATCCTGTTACTCTGAACCTGATAGAAGAGAAAGTAGGAAGTAGGCTTGAATGCATTGGCACCAGAGATCACTTCCTAAATATAACACCAGTAGGACAGACACTGAGAGAAACAATTAATAAATGGGACCTCTTGAAATTGAGAAGCTTTTGTAGGGCAAAGGACACAGTCAATAAGACAAAACAACAGCCTACAGAATGGGAAAAGATCTTCACCAACCCCACATCTGACAGAGGGCTGATATCCAGAATATATAGAGAACTCAAAAAATTAAACATCAAAATACCCAACAGTCCAATTAAAAAATGGGCTATAGAGCTAAACAGAGAATTCTCAACAGAAGAAGCTCAAATGGCTGAAAGACATTTAAGGAATTGCTCAACATCCTTAATCATCAGGGAAATGCAAATCAAAATGACTCTGCGATACCATCTTATACCCGTCATAATGGCTAAAGATCAAAAACACTGAAGACAGCTTATGTTGGAGAGGTTGTGGAGCAAGAGGAACACTCCTACACTGTTGATGGGAATGCAAACTTGTACAACCACTTTGGAAATCAATATGGCGCTTTCTTAGAAAATTGGGAATCAGTCTCCCTCAAGACCCAGCTATACCACTCTTGGATATATACCCAAGGAATGCTCAATCATGCCACAAGGACACATGCTCAACTATGTTCACAGCAGCATTATTTGTAATAGTCAGAACCTGGAAACAACCTAGATGCCCTTCAACTGAAGAATGGATAAATAAAATGTGGTACATATACACAATGGAGTACTACTCAGCAGAGAAAAACAATGACATCATGAGGTTTGTAGGCAAATGGATGGAACTAGAAAATACCATCCTGAGTGAAGTAACCCAGACTCAGAAAGACAAACATAGTATTACTCACTCATAAGTGTATACTAGATGTAAAGCAAAGGATAACCAGACTGCAACTGACAACCCCAGGGAGGCTACCTAGTAAAGAGGACCCTAAGAAAGACACAGGGATCGCCCAGCGACAGAGAAATGGATGAGATCTACATTAGCAAACTGGGGATGAGGGGAGGTAATGGATGGCAAGGGTCAGGGGGAAAGAGATCCTAGGGGAGTGGGAGATCCCTGGTGGATCAGGAACAGAGTGGGAGAACAAGGAAAGAGATACCATGATAAATGAAGACTCCACAGGAATAGGAAGAAGCCGGGTGCTAAAGAGGTCCCCAGAAATCCACAAAGATACCGCCACAATAGACTACTGGCAATGGTCAAGAGAGTGCCTGAGCTGACCTACTCTGGTGATCAGACAGCCAAACACCCTAACTGTCATGATAGAATTCTCATCCAGTGACTGATGGAAGCAGATGCAGAGCTCCTCGGCCGAGCCCCAGGTGGAGCTCCAGGAGTCCAATCGACAAAAGAGAGGAGGGATTATATGAGCAAGAGATATCGAGACCATGATTGAAAAAAGCACAGGGACAAACAGCCAAACTAGTGGAAACACATGAACTGTGAAACAATAGCTGAGGAGCCCCCATGGAACTGGACTAGGCCCTCTGGATAAGTGAGACCATTGATGAGCTTGAACTGTTTAAGAGACCCCCAGGCAGTGGGACCAGGACCTATCCTTTGTGCATGAGCCAGCTTTTTGGAACCTAGGACCTATGCTGAGACACTTTGCTCAGCCTTGGTGCATGGAGGAGGGAATTGAACCTACCTCAACTGAATGTACCAGGCTGGGCTGACTCCCCAGGGGAGACCGTGCCTTGGAGGAGGTGGGAATGGGGAGTGTATTAGGGGAGAAGGATGGTGGGTGGGAGGAGGGAGGACAGGGGAATCTGTGGCTGATATGTAAAACGACTAGAAAAAAATCTCTTTTATAAAATTAAAAAAAAAATTTAAGTATCCATTAGATCGTTTTGTTCTTGGTGTGGTTCACACAATTTTCTGTTGACTTTTGACATGTTTTGTCACTGACAGAGAGTATGAAGTCTCCAAGATTTTGAGCCATGTGTATTTCTCTTATAAATGTGTAATATTTTGTTTAGATTGTTTTGGTGCACTGTTGTTAGCTACATATTATCTTCTTGGTCCGTTGTTCTTATATTGTGAAGTAATATTCTTCTCTTCAGCTCTCAAAATACTCCTTGCTAAGCGCTCAGCTCTGCCTCACGCAGCCGTCAGCTTGCAGTGGGTGTTGTCTGAGTGAGTGGCCTTGTTGCCCGCTTTCCAGTCTCACCTGCAGCTCTTGACTTACAGTGGGCTGCTTGTTATACATCATCGAGTCATTTAACTTTAAGTCCAATGTGGCAATGTATTTACTTTTAGTTACTTTCTTTTGTGTGTGTTTATTTATTTGTGGTTTTTTTTTTATCCCAACCAAAGTTTTCCCTCCCTCCTCTCCTCCCAGTCCCTCCCCCTACCCCACCCCCATCTACTCCTCCTTGTCTCTTCAGAAAAGAGCAGGTCTCCCATGCGTATCAACCAGTCATGGACACATCAAGTTGCAGTAGTAGGCACCTCCTCTCCTATTAAGGATGGACAAGGCAACCTGGTAGTCCCAGAAGCAGGTAACAGAGCCCCTGCTCCCTCTGTTAAGAGTCCCACAAGAGGACTAAGCTCCACAACTGTAGCATATAAGCAGAGGGGCCTAGATCAGTCCCATGCAGCCTCCCTGGTGGGCAGTTCAGTTTCTGTGAGCCCCTATGAGGCCAGGTTAGTTGATTCTGAGGAGTTTCTTATGGTGTCCTTGATCCCTCTGGTTCCTACAATCCTTCTTCCCCCTCTTCAGCAGGACTCTTCAAGGTCTGCCTAATGTTTGGTTGTGGGTCTCTGCATCTCTTTCCATCAGATGCTGGATGAAGCTTCTCTGCTGACAGCTGGGCTAGGCACCAATCTATGAGTATAGCAGGATATCGTTGGGCATCATTTCATTGACTTTTTTTTCCAGTGGAGTTTGGTTGAATCCTAGGTCTCTGGGCTATCCAACCTCTGGGTCATGGTGCTCCAGGCAGTGTCAAGGGTGGGCTCCCTGTCATGGTATGGGTCTCAAGCTGGACCACTTGCAATGCCTGTTTTTAATTAATTAATTGTTCTTATTAATTAATTATATGATTTATGTTCAATATAATTATCAACAGCATGTAGTAAAAATGTACCTTTCTTCTTGGTTGTTATCGACATGCCTCACCTTTTCTTCAGACTTCCTTCTTTTCCTGCCTCATATTGGAGGGAGCGCTGTACAGTTCTGTTTTTATCTTCACTAGTAACTTTTTATTTTATAATTCTTTAAAAATTTATTTGTATTATTTTTAATTATGTATACATGTTATGTCTGATCTCTCCTGCATTCAGGAAGGATTATGATTTTATATTTTCCATGGTTTTGGTAGTAAGGATGATAATCTTATTCTTTCTAGATTTCCACATTTTGTGCTGAAATCCCTGAATATTAGATATGCAAGTTTCTTTCAGATTATAAGATTTTTTTCCAGAATATTTTTTTGGGAAAAAATACATAGATAGGCTAATGAGCTGCACTTTGCAAATTTTTGCTGAATGGCTACAATTCCTATATATGCCATCATGATTTACAAGGCATTCTAATAAAGCATAACTGTTAGGTAAAATTAATGATTATGGCTAATATTTATCAAGTGCTTAAAATGTGTGAGGTGCTGTGCAGAGTATTTTCAATCTATAGCATCACTCAGGTCAGTCTTGCTGTCACTGTGATAGAGAAGGTGAGATGATGTCCCTTTAATTCAATAAGAGACTGACATTCAGAAAGCCACTGACCTCCCAATGTTGCACAACTGTAGGATGTTCTGTCGTGTTCCAGATGCCCCAGTCTTTATCACTGTGCTATACTGTTTCCTTCTAGAGTTCCAGGTTACTCTTTGTCTTGTGAAAGACCATCACTTTCCCTATTTCATTTGTGTTCGTTCTTAAAAATAAATTTTAAAGAATAAAAATGTTAAGAATGTGGTAAAGGATGGGCTGGAGGTATACCTCAGTGGAGATCACCTGATGTGTAATTATGAGGGTGGCAATTATTACCAGCACCCACGTCACAAACCAAGGGTCCAGCGCATGCCTGTGACCCAGCTCCAAGATAGATTGAGACAGAAGAATGGCTGGGGCTTGTTGGCTTCAGCCTAGCAGAAAATAACACAGGCCCTAGGTTTAGGAAGAGATCCTGCCTCAAAGGAATCTTATGATAAGATTAAATCTCACATATTGCCTGCTGTATGGATACACTATACAAATTTGCCATAAAGTTTGTAAGGTTTTGAAACTGGGGTACAGAAAACCTCCCTGTTTTCATTCTAAAACTCACACTTTTATCTCCATTTTAGGAGAGTTGGTTTGCTCATAAATCCCATCACTCTCTTGCTGCTATTTCTGTCCAGCAAATTATTTCTTTATTCACAAGGCAATAAAAGGTCACTGGAAAGAAGAATGTAATATTCACTCTCATAAAATAAAGTTAAACAGTATTTAGCATTTATATCTTTCCAGTATAGTAAACAAAATATGCTTTATTTGACTGCATGAAGACCTACGATATCAAAAAAGATAAATGTAATGATTTGCTTGAACACAGGAAGATAAATCTGTCATGGCGTGCCCTCAGTGGTAACATGCTGCCCTGCCCTACTTTCTGTGAAATTAGATAGAAAGACACAGCAGGCCTCGATTTTGGGTCCACAACATCCAGATACTGCTCCAGGGTAACAACCTAAAGAAGCCAGCTGAATAAGTCAAATTCCAGTTTTGTTGGCTTGCTTTGTTTTTCATGCTACTTACTGAGATAATATTGACATGGTGTTTTATACTCACATTAGAGGATAGGAAAAGTAAAGGTCAATAGCTCTTTTTAATTTGTTTTAATTTCAGGGGGTGTCAGAGACAATGTAAAGTTTCCTGACCTTTCTTTATGCATATTATGAGATAATTATTTCCATTTTTCTAGACAATCAGATCTGTGGTGGATTTTTAGGGAAGTATATTATTAAAACTCAGTTGGGATTTAATATAAATGCAAATTTCTTATTTTATAAGATTTCTATACATTTACTTATTTAAAAAATGTCACACATAAAACCATCTTGAGAAAATGCTTCTTTATAGTTTCCAATCGGTTTTGTCTTCATAATTAAAATCAACTGTGGTGCATTAAATTAGTGTTTGTACACAAGGTAGAGACGAAAACTGTTTTCTTGCTGGTGAGATACATGTTTTGGAATGTTCTTATGAAAAATTCTTTCCCATAGGCAGTGAGTATGAAAATATAAAAGGCAAGAATGAAAAGCAAAGTGAAGGATACACATACAAAAACTACCTCGAGTGAGTTACCTTAAATCTGGCCGTTTTCAACTGGTTTTTACACTTTTTCATATTTAAAAAAAAGTAAGTTTAGTCTCAATATGTACTTGTTTCCTCAAAATTTTTTTTCAAAATGAAACTGTCTGGTGTCACTGTGTCACTTAGTCTTTTTCCAATTTCTTTTTTTTTACACATTTTTTTCATTATCAAATAAAAGTCTGTCTCCTGCTTTTAATAATCTGTTTATAAAGACTTTTTCCTTGAACAGCAGAGTCTGACCCTTTCTTTTTTACCTCTCTAGTTAAAACATTGCAACATGGGGAAATCATCAGTTAGTTCTTAGCAAATGGTACTTATTTTGATTTCCTTTTATATGGCAAGACAAATGATGAAGAGGACAGAAATGTCCTGGTCCCTAAAATTAGATATAAACTCACTAATATTCAGCCTACAGAATCTCTGGGTCTTCAGAAATGGCACCTAGTAATTTATTTCGACATAAATCAACTTGCATTCACTTTACAGATCAACTTGCTAGGCTCATTTTTCAAAGGAAGTTATTGGTTCAAGATTGTTCATGCCTCCCAGAATATTTTCATTCTTTACTGACTCCTTGAAGTTTGAATCAAGGACCATATGTCATAGCCTAACTCTACAGCTTAGTGGACCCATCATTTGGTCTACCATTTTGTGTTCTCCTTCATAGTCAGCTCAGCCTTCTTGACGACACAGTCATTGGGATATGAAGATTTGGGTTCATTTTGTTGTGTCATCTTTTGCTTTGAATACAATGTCATGTGCTCTGTGAGTGAAATGACAATAAAGATGTTAGTAATTGGCAATCTGTGAAGATTGCTTATGGGGTAAGAGATTGTACTGCATAGGCATGAGGACCTATGTTTGAACCCCTAGAACTCATGTAAACAACAACAACAACAAAGCAAGGTATGGTGTGGTGGTATTGTGTTCCCCAAAATATTGTGTACCTTAATAAACTTATCTGGGGTCAGAGACAGAACAGCCACAATATTAAACATAGAGGTTAGGCAGTGGTAGCATACGCCTTTAATCCTGGCATTCCAGAGACAGAAATTCACGTGTTCAAGGATACACCCAAGCATGGTGACCCACGCCTTTAATCCCAGAAAGCAAGCCTTTAATCCCAGGGAGTGGTGGTAGAAAGCAGAAAGGTATATAAGGTGTGAGGACTAGAAACTAGAGGCATTTGCCCTGGAGAGGCATTTGGCCTGGAGAAGCATTCAGGCTTCTAGCAGCAGTTCAGCTGAGACCCATTTTAGATGAAGACTCAGAGGCCTCCAGTCTGAGGAAACAAGACCAGCTGAGGATCCGGCGAGGTGAGATAGGTGTGGCTTGTTCTGTCTCTCTGATCTTCCAGTGTTCACCCCAATACCTGGCTGAGGTTTGATTTTATTAATAAGAACTTTTAAAATTCATGCTACAGTATGGCCTCATGAGTGACCCAGCACTGTATGGGATTGAGACAGGAAGATCTCTGCATCAGGTTCAACGGAGACCTTGTCTTAAATAAAGTGCAGAATTATGGGCAAGACACCTTAATATCTTCCTCTGGCTTCCATGCACAGGTACACATACACACATGTACAGACAAAAAAAGCACACATATACACCACACAGACTCTCTCTCTCTCTCTCTCTCTCTCTCTCTCTCTCTCTCTCTCTCTCTCTCTCACACACACACACACACACACACACACACACACACACACACACACGCGGAAATGAATAATTGGGCTTGGAAGGAGAAAAGGTAAGGGAAATGGTATAATTATTTTATGATCTCAAAAATAAAAGAAATTAAAAATTTTATAAACCAGTGCTTTTAGTCTTTTCCTATGTCCTTGGGTATGAATGAAGTCATAAGTAATTGATGCTGATGTGATAATAGTTATGTTGGTAAAGGTTGCTTTAGATGAGAGCTTGAATTAATAAATAATGCCAAACAAACAACATAGTTAATGTATGTTTAATGAGTATCTATAAATATTATGATTGCTTTGAGTGTTTAGAGGATAATTAAGATGGGATTTCTCAGGATGTTTAATTTCTAGTGTAAAGTAGATGAACCATTCATATATATTAGATGTAGATACATTTAATTAATGAATGAATATATATATTGAACATTAGAATATGTGATAAAGTAGAGGATCAAATGAGATAACATATGTAGTATGGATCATTTGCCTGGCAATTAGTAGGCACTGAAGAAACACTCCCTTCAGGACTCAAAGTGCCCACACCTATCTGAGTCATGACTGGGAGTTGATGGCTTCTGGGGGAAGAAGTCTATTTTCTTTAAAAAGTGTGGTCCCTGGTAGGGCAACCATGCTTCAGTGGTGAGTGGAGTGAACACAGACGTGCGCATGTGAGTGGCACAAATTGGGCTTGGTGGGTTATTTTTGAAAAAGAGAGATGTGGTGTTGGGAGAAGGATAGGGTGGGGAAGTGTGAATTGAAGTGACCTGGAGGAGTTAAGGGAGGAGTGTGAGGTAAATATGATCAAAATACATTGTAAGCATGCATGAAGTTCCAAAGAACTAATTAAAATATTGCACTTCTCAAACCTAACAGAAATAATACTCCCTTACAAAGGTTAAGGATTAATATACTGACACTAAACATTGTACTTCAGTCACTTACCACCAAGCAGATCTTATATGGGTCAGGATGCAGTTTGTGGATAAAAGTGATACCTTATGTAAAGAAATTTAAGAAATAAAAGCAGAACAGAGGCAGGAGAGTTGGCTCGCTGGTTAAGAGCACTTGCTGCTATTGCAGAAGACCCAGGTTTGATTCCCAGCACACACATGGTGGCGCACAACCATCCATAACTCCAATTATGTCCAGGAGGATGGACAGCCTCTTCAAAGCTTTTCTTAGGAAATCTGAGTAACAAAAACCAAAGAAATGGAAAACTCATGCCCCCTGCAAACCATCAATTAAAATGGGAAATGCATGCCCCCTGCAAACCATCCATTGACATCATCTTCTGAGCTCTGCAGGAACCAGGCATGCACATGGTGCAGACATACATGCAGGCAAACACGTACACACATAAAATAAAAACTAATTTAAACAAGAACAAAACCCCTTACTAGGACAGCAAGTCTATTTACAATATGGATTTTTTAAAACAAAATATTTAGAAATAAACTTTACCAAATGAGCAAATATTTATACATACATGCATACATACACATACACACAAAACAAACAAACTCTATCAAACACTGAAACACAAAAATGTTAGCAATTTTCATCGTTAATAAGTTTCCCTACCACCCAAACAATGTACAGTATCAATGTGATTCCTACTAAAATCCCAGCAGTGTATTTCACAGAAAGAGAAAAAGCATCCTAAAATCATACCGAACCAAAGAAGATCCCAAATACAGAGTTCCCTCAAAGGAATAACTACGCTAGAACACCTGTACTTCTGATTTTGAAACATATTGTTCAAATCTGTGGAAAGTCAAAGAAAATAATCCTAGCACAGAGGCTGACATGTAGGTCAACAGAACAGAAGAGAGAGCTCAGATGGAGCCCCAACATGTACCCCCAAACAAAGGTGCTAAGATTTTCAAGGAGGATGGACAGCCTCTTCAAAGCTTTTCTTAGGAAATCTGAGTAACAAAATCAAAGAAATGGAAAACTCATGCCCCCTGCAAACCATCAATTAAAATGGGAAACACATGCCCCCTGCAAACCATCCATTGAAATGGAAAACTCACGCCCCCTGCAAACCACCAATTGAAATGGAGCAAACCTAAAACTGGAACCAGAAATTTACAGGAGAATGGGAGGGGAGTTGTGACACTGGCTTGGAAATGACTTCTTGAACATGACCCCCCCGCCCCAAAAAAAATAAACAACAACAACAAAACCCAAGAGTCACAAAAGAAAAGAAAATCCAAAGGATCACACTTCAGTCTTCCTAGAAATGTCATCCTGGAAAGAGAAACAATCAAGCAATTGAAGAGGCAACCTAAAAATGAGGGGAAATGTTTACAAACATGTCTGCAGAAAAGTTAATATCCAGAAAAACATGAGTGTTCTACCGCACAATAGCAAAAACATAAAGTTAATTTGTTTTTAAATAGGCGAAGGATTCAAGTAGAGATTATGTAAAAAAAAAAAAAATACATCAAGTGATCACGAGGCATATGAAAAGATGTTCAGCATTACTAATTCTCATGAAATGTGAGTCAGAGCCGCAGATCTCATCTCACACCTTCCGATGACTGTCACCAAAAGTGACAAGTGCTGGAGACGATGCAAGTATTGGAGATGCTGGCACACTGAAGGTGGACATGTAAAATGACACAGTTACTTGGGACATGGACAGATTTTTTTTTTTTACTTAATACATTAGTAGTTTGCTCAAGGGCCTATGTCTCTGGACATAGATGCAGCATTAATTAGACTCTGTAGTTTAAAACAATCTTGAGAAATTTGGAAGAAGAATGTGGTAGAACACCTGGACGGAGTCAAATAGGGAGTAGTTGGTGGATTTGACCAAATACATTGCATACTTGTATAAAATTCTTAAAGAATAAATAAAAAGTGTTTTAAAGATCAAAAATTAAAAAATGGTAAGAATCTTATGATATTGAAATAACTACAATAGAGCATGTGATCTGAGCATAAGTGTGGACAAAATTGAATTCAGTATCTTGAAGGGGCAACTGTACACCATATTCATCATAGTAGCAAAGAAAGAAAAACAACCCAAATGCTCGTTGGTTGATAAATGGATTAAGAAGACAGTGTACACCAAACAGTGGGATTTACTTGGCCTTTAGAAAAGAGGAAAATTCTCCCTCTTACAAGCATTTAAGAACACGTTGGACATTGTTTAGTGAGACAGGCAAGTCACGGAGCAACAAACACGGTCGATTCCACTTGTACAAGGAGGCTAAAATAAACCACAGAAACAGATTGGAATTATGTGGCCAGGAAATGCAGGAACTGAAAATAGGGAATTACTGTTTAGTGAGTATAAAAAAGAGTGACTCTCCCCACCCCAAATCTAGAAAAATAAAAAAGAACTGTCAATGTTCCATCAACTGTATACACACACACACACACACACACACACACACACACACACACACACACCAATTTAAAATCAACATGATTGAGATAAGGATATGCCAATTACCTCAAACTTTCCATTACATGTTATACATATTGCAATGCCATATAATATACAAAGAATGTGTAAAATTATTTTATATCAATTAAAAAGTTTTAAATGAGAAAAAAGGAAATATTGGGTCCTAATTTACTTATTTATCCCTTAATAAATAAGGAAAAAATCTTGTATTTATCTATAGTTTGATGCAATTGTACCCCCATCCGAGCACCAGGCAAAAGCTCTAGGTAGATGCCCCTGATTCACCCTCTGCCCATGTCAATAATCTCCACCCACTCGGGAGACAGTGCTGTCAGTCAGACTGTAAAGAACTATTGCCTCATCTCAATGGTGTTCAACTGAACAATAGAGCACCTCTGGGGAGGAAATGAATCACAATATGTGCCTGCCGAGGAACTGCGTGGGGTTCGAAAAGGAGGCCACCCGTGAAATGTCCTCTGATTGCTAAGCCCCATGTGTGGTTTCTCTCTGGGAAATGATGTTGAGGTCACTGAGACAGGTTTTGCTCATAATGTTTTTATTGGGTGAACACAGTTATCGCAGGGACAGTATGTGTAACTTTCCTGGTGACTGACTAAATTTTACAGCCTTTTCATTCATGCCTGGGAAAGCACAATTTGAAGTAAGAGCTGCTGGGAGGTACCTATTAACCCTGCTAATGAGCAGATAAAATTCTTGTCACTTGCAGATGACACTCAATATGGCTCTGGGCTCATATTTCGGAGAATGTTTCCACATGAGGCTCATTCTAGCTGAAACAATACTTCATGACTGTTGACCTGAAGGACTAGCCAAGGTGTGCATTCTCCACAACAGATGTGAAGGTGGCCTCCCTCCATCCTGGGGGGTTCATAAAAGCAGATTTCTATCTGAGAAACTAATCTCTTCTGATGTTTGACCATGCCTTGATGTGGCAAGGGCATAGATGTCTCTCTCTGTCTACAGCTAGGTTATCCAGAGTCTTGCCTATCCAGAGAGTTTTAGGAAACAGATTGATGTAGACCAATAAGTTTCACGGAATACTGATCTCTTAAAACTTCATTACAGCCTTTGTTATCCTGTCAGCACTGATAATGTTGATAGAATTCACCATGACAGATTAGGGTAGCTTCAGAGGGAGTGAAAAATAGAATTGATAAGGTATATCATCAGTCAGTCATGGAAGCTGTGGACCCTTATTCAAATAAAATATCTCCATGTTACTAATGAAGGAATGACCTCCTCTTCCATCTTCTCCTTCTCTTCATTCTATTCCAGACCCCAGGAACACAGCAGAATACAAAATTGACCAGTTAGTGTTTATGTTTTTTGTTGTTGCTGTTTATAAATTATTTTTTAAGTTAGCATACAAAACAATAGGGTTCATTAGAGTGTTTCATATATATGTAATTATACTTTGTTCTTAACCGTAATGATTTCCCTGCCAAATACCCTCTCCCTTTACCTTTCCCTCTCTCTTCATGGTTCTTTTCCTTACTGAGAGAGTCTTTCACTCCTATTTTCATATCATACATACTCTCATTAGTCCATATTTTCCCTTCCCATGGGATGTCTTTTATACCTCTCATGGTCCCCTTTGTTCTATCTAGACCTGCACTTATGGCTTCTCTCTCTCTTTCTTTCTCTCTCTCTCTCTCTCTCTCTCTCTCTCTCTCTCTCTCTCTCTCTCACACACACACACACACACACACACACACACACATTCACTCACACACTGACACTCACACATTTTATACATAGTATAAGAAAACGACACCCCCTCTCCCAATAAGTTTTTGTTTACTCGGAGTTATAGATAATTGTCATCTGTGAGGGGTTAGTTATAAATAATAATACGATTGAGGGTTGAACAATAAAGTTTAGACTCAGGAATCTCTATTGGAAAGAAAAAAGGGGGATAAATAGGATAGGAAAATAAGGTAGATTATTTTATCTACTTGTAAACTAATTTAGCAACTATCAGCTTTAGATAATTTGCATTGGTATGGATTCTTGTATATTGATACAAATGTAAGATTATTTTTCTATTCCTGTTTAAGATAATTTGTGTATTGATACAATTCAACAACTACATTTGTCATATTGTACATATGTTCCTACTTCTGTTTAAAATACTTTTGTATAATGATACAAATATAAAATTATATTTATCATACTTAATGTATATTCTACTTCTGCTTAGGATATTTTGCATATTGATACAAATTAAGGATATTATTGTCATATTACACTATATATTTCTACCTCTAATTAAGATATTTTTGCTTATTGTCACTAATTCAAGGTCATTGTCCTTATACTGTACATCTGTTTACAGATTGTTTAATTTTATTATGCAAAGCCTTATTCTTTAAGCTATATAGGTTGATAAGAGTTACAGGTTAATAGTCACCCTTGTTTGTCAAACTTATAGTCATGTTAGTTAGGTTTTTGAGATGAACAGAGATATGTTTCAGATGGATAGGTAATATTCAAATACTTCACAGACCTAGAGAATATGGCATTTAAATGTTTTAACTTAGAATTCTGTTGACATGAGACATGATTGCTCCTGGCAGCATTGTTCTGCTCCTGAGAGGATGTTGAGAATTGAAGACACTCCATATGGAATTTGTTTTCTTCTTGGCAAAAAATGGCCTGTTGGGCAAAGAATTACTCTTGCTTTGACTGCTGACAGTAAGTACACAGTCCATTCCAGAAGAGCAGGACACAAGGAAAAATGACTGTTGAACCTTTCCAAGGCAGGGTAGGACAGTCTTTCAAATTCTCTTGCTTCTGAAAATGGTCTGTCAGATATTCTAGGTCTGTAGCCAAAAGTGGATGCACCAATGTTGCAGAGTAACATTAGGTGACTGTCTAGGCAACCAGCTGTCTCTGTCATTCCTTGCATGTTTCAGAAGTTGCTTGCTTTACTTCCTGCTTATTCAGATAATGTTATTTTCTTTCTCAGGTATTTGATGGGGTTGAAGACCAGATATTTACAATTATAATCCTCTTGTATTTGAGCTAAGAGCATTTCAGTTCCAAGATTTAGATTATTCAGGATAGGACAGTTATTGGAGTAATCTCTTTAATTTGCCAGTTACTTTTGGCCTAGACATTTAGTGTATGTTTCTTCCTTGATGTTGTTCTTGTTGGTTGTAGTTTCATTTTGTTTATGTTATTACTTCTTCTTTCTTCTGGACAATACTTGATAATTGTTCTTATTGTATATAACTTTGTATTAGGTTTAGAACTTTCTTATTTAGACAAAAAAGGGGAAATGTTGTGAGAATTCACTCCATTTAACCAATGGCTTTTGGGGTATCTGACTCAATGGACATGGTTTTGTCTGCATACATGATAGCTTAAGAGGAGAGAGAGAGGGGTTGTGCTCTCTCTTGGGTATTGAGGACTGGGTCAGGCAGCGTGGAGCACCTTGCAGTTGGTTCCCATCACCCCTGGGCAGAATGGAGGACAATAACAGCTGGATAAGTGGTGATATTTATTTCATTCTGTTTCCGTGAGTGTATTTTCCCCATTTTAGATCTTTAAAAATCCTGAGATCCTTTAACAGACTCTTGTGGGATCACATAACAATATAGATAGATAGATAGATAAATAGATAGATAGATAGATAGATAGTCTGCATAGCAAAGAAAACATACAAGATTTGTCTTTATGTCAGGTTTATTTTGCTTAACATAATTTCCAATTACATACATTTTTCTGCAAGTGAGATGATATCTTTAGAAACAGGCAAAATTACTTTCCCCAAGTTACACATGAAACAAAGAAATGAAAAGGACAATCTAAACTGTGAGTGTTGCATGCTCATGCAGACACTTGTTTCTTTGAGCAACAAGTATTAGAGAACAGAATCCAAAAGAAATGGTCTCTATTATAGAACAGAATAGAAAGAATGGCTCCATCCTTGGGCCATCTTTTCTTACTTTTGGAAGCATTCAAGATAATACAGAGGACAATTTCAGAAACACCCAAGAGCCTCTTGTGTTTTGTAAATGCTTTAGGATCTGCACTTTGGAGAGAGCTTCTTGAGATGTGGTCTCACTATGTAGCCTTGACTGGCCTGGAACACCTTACATAAACCAGGTTGGCCTTAAACTCATAGAGATAGGATCTGTAGTATCAATTGCTTCCTATGTGAAATATTAGTGATTCTTATTCATTATGATCCTTGCTTTTATAAAACTGAGAGACACTCTTATGCATAAGAATTAAAATCATCAATGAAATCAGCAGTAGGTTTTGGAGTATGGTCATCACATATATATTTTTAGATATAGAGTGAAATAATAGCTTAGAACATGATTCTAAACCTAGTTGATTAAAGCATTGAATTCAACCAATGGTTACTGAACATGTATGGACAAGGTACTCTGGATAATAAAAAGAATGAATAAGATCCATTCTCAACTCATCTCTGACTTACAAGTACCAAAATATCCTTAAATATAACAAGTGTCTGAGAAGGTTAAAAAACAAAGTCCTTTCAGAACACCAGGGGAAGAAACTGTATCATCCCCGGGAGCATCCAGCAGTATTTATGAAGAAGTGGCAATCGGGTTGAGCCTTGAAGCATGGCTGTTTTTACTGGATGGAGAGAAAGCATGCTCCACAGGAAGAGAGCACTGCGCACTGCGGTGTGTGTGTAGTTGGGTTACTGGGGTGGAGAATTGTAGAATAAGAGTAATGAGAGATGTAACCAGGAAGTACATTATCACTACCAAGCAGAAACCGTACTGGAGTTCATTAAGCACTTTGACCTTTATAGTACACGCAGTGAGGAGTCATTGAAAATTATTCAGTGAAGGAGGGACAGGATCAGAGCTGTAACTCATGTACAATGTAAAACTGTGCAAGGCAGGGGAGAGAGAGAGACCCTAAAACAGAGACAAAGCAAGAGACTACATATTATGACATCATGGACACTAATGGAGACTAAACGAAGTAATGATAATAAAAAGGGTGGTTGGGAGCCAAGGTAGCCTACAGGTCAAATGCATTTATCCATGTTTAATGTACGAACAATCATGCAGTGTCAGCGAATATTTACCAAGCAGCCACTAAGGGGGAGACAATCCAGTAAAGAGTACAGAGGTGACCACACGGAGCTATGTGTTCTTTGCTCCTAGGAGCCTACAGTATAGGAAGGGACAGAGGCAACCGGATGTATTGCACCAATAACTGAGACACTTGATCTTGGTTGTCAACTTGATTACATTGAGAGGTGCCTCTGAGATTTGTAGAACACACCCCTGAGTGTGTCAGTGAGGGCATTTCCAGAGGTGATTCCCTCATGAGGGCTCTGGCCTAAGACTCGGGTTAATCCATCAGTGGCTTCTAAATCTCAACAGAATCCTGGGAAGAACTTTGGAAGATGGGAATTAGTGGGAGGGCACAGACTGTGACGACATGCTTTGAATGGTATATCTCATTCCCAGCCCCTTCCTGTTGATCCTTTCAGCTTCCTGGCAGTATTTGATGAACCATGATCTTCTCCCACGCTCTTCTGCCATGACATGTCTTCCCTACAATGAACTTAAAAACAACATTGCCAGCTTACCTAGCCAGGACTTAAACACCCAAAACCATGAGGCTGAGCCAAGCCTTCCCATTTTAAACTGTTCCTCTCAGGTATTTGCCATAGAAACAAAAGAAACCTGACTAACATGATAACCATGCATATAAGAAAATAACAATGATATAACTAGTCACTAACGCTTCAGAAAGATGAAAGAGCATGTGGAGGGGTCAGAGGCAAGACAGGGCAGACTTGGTACACTGGAGGAAGCAGAATTTTTGGAGTAGCAGAAGCCTGGGGCAGAAGGCAGCTAGAAGCTATTGTGAAATGCAGCCTGTTCACATAAGAAACAAAATCATATTTTTAAATTCTTAAATGATTTAAATCTGTATGCCACAGATGTAGTAGCTACCATTGTGGAAAGTGGATGCCATTGGATTGTTTTAAGTGACTTTGGCTCAAAGCAAATGACAACCTCTTTTTCTTTGAATTGCCAAAGATTAAGTACATTCTCCTTGTTTTTGGAACAGTTCACTCAACTGCATGTTTTTCCATGAAATAGTTTTAGGATGGACAGAAGGAAGTAAAGAATACAGGACTGGGAGACATCTCAGTGGTTAAGAATAGGTATTGCTTTTACAGATGACCCAAGTTCAGTTCCCAGTATCCATTCCAGGCAGCTCAGAAACTACCTGTAACTACAGCTCCAGGGGATATAAGGCAAGCACTCACATACATGCATGAGAACACACACACACACACACACACACACACACACACACACACGAATAAGAATAAATAAACCTTTTTAAAAGAAAGGAATACAACTGTAGTAATAATAAAGTGATATTAATGGAATATGGTGTCATGAGAAACAGCACTTAACAGGCTATGGGGTTCGGATTACTTGCTCAGGGGTATGAAGCAGAATAAGGGATGGGATTCCAGTCACCTAAGCTGTCTCACTGTTCTAGTGATGTGTCTGCCACACTCAGTGACACTGTTGTAGAACTGCAGAACTATTTAATAACCACAGAAACCACAGGAAATTCCACTAGACGACGCTGGTCTATAGTAAACACTGATCTGGAAATCTCCACAATCTCCTTCCCCTGACTTACAATCTCACCTTTAAACTTTATTTTATAATTGTGTCTTAATCATGAATTATATCAGACTTGAAAAGCCTGAAGGCTACTTTATATGTTCAGTTAAGTTGTTTTAATAAGAAGAATAGCATTTCCCTTCTTAAGAAATACAAAGCAAATAAACCTTTCGAGTAGCCAGTATGGGCCTCCTAACTATATGTCCACACGCTCCCTTCTGAATTAAACAGTGTTTCATTTTAGTCATTCTGTTCCTCTGCGATGTTATGTCTTAAGTGTATTATTTAAGTATTTTGCTATTTTTCCTTGCTTCCGAACTCTGATAGACGTAAACACTTCTTTTTATTTCTTTCTCTTAATACAAGATTCAAGCATGATCCTGAAAGTTCAAGTTTGATTCACTTTTAACTTGTGCATAGTATTTCTTTGCTTGTGTAGTCTATATCATGTTTACCCAGGCTTCTCACCTAAAGCCTGTGACTTTTGTTATCATTTTGCTTTGTTATTATAAACCATGTTGTTATGAGCTGCTGGGCTACATTTCTCCATTAATCTCTCTCTCATGGCCAAACATCTAGGCACTAACAACCAATTTGCTCCAGTCCTATCATTTCAGGGACATTTGTTTAAGCAAATAGCCCTAGAAAGACGGAGACAGTCACTTGCTTATGAGTTAATTTATTTGCATTTTCCAATAATAAAAACAGAGGCATCCTCCTCTCAAAGGCATCCCAGAGTAATAAAGATAAAAAACATCTCCATCTTCTCCCTAGAGATCTCTGCTCACATCCTTGCTTAATATCATCACGCCACTCTCAAGAAGAGACCATGGGCAAGTTTTCCAGAAGCCTCCACATAAACTCAGCATCTTCTGCCTGGTTCCTCTCTATAATGCATTTCCATTGCTTGGGCAGTCAATGGACAGAATGAACACTCGTTACACCAATATAAAGACTCTGGGGCTACAATGCTACTCAGCCTGATGCTTCTGCTGTGAATACTGAATGTTATCACCTTATACCTTGAAAAACTGTGTCTTTCTACCTATACCTGGGAGACCTCTAACTAATCTGCCAGGCTACAATTGAAATGTAAAATCTGATGGTTATTACATAAGCCTTCCTGCTCTCTTGAACACTTCTGTCTTAATTGATTTTTAACTGCTGTGAAGAAACACCATGACCAAAGCAACTTACAAAAGAAAGCATTTAATTTGGGACTAGTAGTTCCAGAGAGCGAGTCCATGACTATCATGATGAGGAGCATGCCAGCAGGTAGGCAGGCAAGCATGATACTGGAGCAGTGCCAGAGACGTTACATGTTGAAACAACAACTAGGAGGCAAAAAGAAAGAAAGGGACATAACTGGACCTAGCATAGGCTTTTGAAACCTCCAAGCCCACCCCCAGTGTCGCACCTCTTCCAACAAGGCCACACCTCCTAATCCTTTCCAACAGTTCCACAAACTGGGAACCAAGCTTTCAAACTGATGATCCTGTGGAGGATTCCCATTCAAACCAAAACACCTTGTTCAAAAAGTTTTCAGGAGATATACCTAAAATCAGAGTCATCAACTCTTAACTTTACTAGATAATGCCACATTATTCTTCAAAGTGGAAAAGCCAGCTCGCATTCCAGGTCAACATTAGAGGTTTGAGTTTATCAATAATAGGTGCTTTCAGTTTACTAAATAATTATCAGACATTGTCTTGTGGAAGAGTGAGTTATTGTGACTTTTCTACTTAACTCCTTAATCAAATATAACCAAGCAGTTTTCCTCTATATTGTGGCCACCATTGTGTCTTCTTAGAAGCAAACCCAGTTTGTGATTAAGTTCCATGGTTCTGCTGGGTTGATCATGTTTGCCTGACTTGTTTCTCATTTCTAACCAAGATGTGAGATAAGAATATCTTCCTTTGGCTTCATGCTTTAATTTTCTTACCATGGCTTCTGATAATTAGACATTCACCTTTAATGCAATAAAACTTAGTGGGTTCTTCACATCATTTTTCTTTTAGCATCTTAAATCTTAGTTAAAGCATTATCTCCTACTCCCTGGGTTATAAAACTTATTTTTTGTATTGTGATTTAAATATAAAATTTTGTATTTAACAACCAATTTTGAGCTATCCAGATTTATTTCTATGTCTGGAATGGGGTAAAAATAGACTTGTTTTTCCCATGTGCACTAGGGTTTGTAAGACTGGTCATTCTTTCTTCTCTTACCACAATGCCAGTTCAGTCAGTTATCAGGCTTTATATGAATAGAAGCTCCCAGGCCACTGGGTTCTGCTACTGTATTTGTCATCTCTGCCTTAATGCTGATCACTGAGCATTATTGTCACCACGGAATTGCTGAGCCACTACACTAAGTCTTCTTAGCTCGTATGACAGCTTTCAATCCTCAATTCTTCAAATATGTTGCTTTTCCAAAGATATTTTAGAATCAGCTTGTCAAGTTGCATGAAGCAAAGCCACTCTCTTAATTAGATTTTAACTAGAAATGTATCTAGTCATACATCAATTTGGAAAGAAATGTCTTATACATGATATTGAGTATTTCAAACCATAAGCATCTTCTCTCTGTCTCTTAGATCTCATCACACCAACATCTTGAGCACCATTTATTGGATTTATGCCCAAGCATTTGTATTTTTATGTTGTTGATGCTATAGTAAAAGACAACATTTTTAAATTGAAATTTCTAATTGGTTGTTTATGGAGAGTACAAATATATTGAATTTTGATATATTCATAGTGCTGGACTTAGTATTCACAATAATTTGTCAATTACTAAAGAGTGTTGAATGGTAGTAATAACAGGAACTAAGAAAAAGGAAGGGTGAGGGAAGGCTGGTCAATGGGTACACTAAGTTACAGCTAGGTAGGAGCCGGAGTATGGCATGATATTAATGGTAGGATGACTGCAGATGGCATTATTGCCCTGTACATAATGTATATCACAAAAAGCCAGAAGAAGGGGTCAAAACCTTTAATTAAAATATTAGAAGTCAGGTATGACTGTATGATTTTTGAATTGATAAACAGGAAGAGTAGTCATTTACTAACATGGTAAAGGTTAAGGAAGGAATAATGATTTTCAGGAGGTGAATACAGAATTGAGACGACATAGTCAAAGGGAAAACACATAATAATTTGAAGATTTTGAAACTCTCTAGTGTGAACACATACACATGCATTGCAAATTGGAGTTGTGTGCTTCATAATAATCATCTTGAGAAATCTCTAATCTTCCAATAATGCTGACATTTCATATTAACAAGGCAACTTCTAGGTAGAGGATAGTATCAACATTCTCTTCATCACTGTCTTCTGACACAGCAAACCTCTGGTCTGTGAGGATGAGTTTGATTTTTAAAAATTTAAAACCTTATGTAATACTGGGTATCTTGACAATGATAGTTGATCAAATTAGGAAAACATTGTGTGGGGCTAAAATGAGTATATTCCTAATCTAGCAGCTAGTCCTCTTTCGAGATGTCCACACTGACTCCTGCAGATGTCCACACATGTTATCCAGTTGTATTGACTGATGATGAGAATCCTTACAGCATGATCGGTGAGGTGACCCTGGCTGGAGGGAGTCCACATCACACTCGATCCATCTGAATGAATAATACTGACTCAGGAGAAGGATTCCTCACACTTGCTAATCTATCTTGCCCCTTTGTTTATCCACTGGGGCATGGTCCAGTCCTACTGAGGATCAACCTGTCAGGGGTACTGACTTTGAATGACAAAGCCTTCACATAACCTTCAGGCAAAGCCTTGGTTCAGCCCTCTCACAGGGAATCCCTCAGCAGCTATAAATGTCTCATATTCATTTTTCACTGGGTAACAGTTTGGCTCTCAGTCCTGACAGGAGACCTCCCCCATCTGTGTCATACTTGAAATATTCCCTGTCTGCTTCCTGACCACCTACTCTTTAAGGAAAAACAATCAGGTTGTTCTCTTCTTTTTGTTTTTGTTTTTTTCACCCACTTACATCCTTTTCATTTTCTTTTCATTTTAAACCTTCTAGGTGAAGTCATCCATTATAAATAACTCCTAATATTTCCACATCCACTTTAATATGATTTTTCATAAAGTTAGCCATCTATAACAATATATTTATTTTGGCTTTGGGATCACTATTAGTAACATTTTATCACTGAAATGTGATTATAGAAATTATGATAAAGTATTTATTTTCTATTTACATATTTATATTTTGAGGGAAATATGGATTTTTGCACAACAAGGTTATAACATGGAAATACTAAGTTATATGATGTCTGACTCTGCACCACAAAGATCAATTGTCTGTGGAGCATTGTGATTGTATTCAGCTTAACCAAGTTGTATTTCTACTTTTCCATGAAAAGCCATGACTCTGAGTTGGGTTAAGAAATACATGGCTAAATATCCTCCAAGTGGCCAAAATCATACTGAGAATATAATTTTAAAATAAACTCTGAATTCAAAATACTCTCCATATGAAATTATGATTAATTCATGTACATATGTTTAAATTTTAGTATTCCTGCTATATAAAGTAGAAAAACAAAACAAGTCATATGATTGGCCCATGTCTAGTTTTCTAAACAACCATAACATTTGTTGTGCAGAAGTTTCCTCAAAGATTGCAATAGTCCATCCTGTAGGGAATCTCATTAGGACAGGAAGTAAACAACTCAAAAGAGATTCAGGAAGTCCCTGAAACCACCAGATTCTTTAAGTCCCTCCCTCCCTAAGAGTGTATAAGCAGTAAAACCTGCTGAGTCACTCTCCGACCAGCAGAATTGCCTAGAAGAGGCTTAGACCAACTGAGCCACCTGGAAAAGACACCTGTTGAGCTACCTGCAGATTGTACAATATGCTCCAGGTTTCTAGCTTTTGTGAGATGTCACCCATGGTGTGGTGGTGGGCTTTGGTGATTTAGTTGTCTTTATGTGAAGGGTCCTTTAAGTAACCCTTCACCCATATTTCTATAAGTAACCCCAAATAAAACTTATCGGTTCACCAAGTTGGACTTTGATGGTATCTGAACTTTGCTGTGTCTTCAGTTTATATCTTCCAAGAAATAGTGACAATTATTCTTCACAATAGCTGTACTAATTTATGTTTATTTTAGCATTTATTTTCATTTATTTTGCCATTTTTATAAAAATAATTCTAACTAGACTGAGATGATGTTTCATAATTATAACTTGTATTTTCCTGATGATTAGTGATACAGAATTTACTTTTTTGCCCAGAGGTAATAAAACCCATCCAAAAATACATATGAAATATCAAAGAATTGAGCAATAACAGTCAAAACAATATTGCAAGCAACAAAGGTAGCAATCTCATACCTCCTCATTTCAAAACTTATTACAGAAATAAATTAATCAGAGCAGTGTAGAGTTGGCATAAAGATAAACAGAGACTGCAAGACTAGACTAGCAAGCTCAGAAATAAAATGTTACATATATAGTCAAACAATTATTTACACATATACTAAGAGCAAGGATGTGCCAAGGACACTCTTAACAAATGATGCTGGAGAAACTTGATATCTACAGGAAAAAGAATAAGGATGGAGTTTTAGCTAGATGTATAGGTAAAAATCAGTTCAGTGTGGATCAAACACTTTGAGACCTAAGTCTAGCGTAATCTTGGATAAAAAAAAAAAAAAACATTGAATTTGAGTATGATTTCTTGAATGTAGCAACTTGAAGTTCATTATCACTAATTGTCAGGAAAATACAAATCATAATTATGAAACATCATCTCATGGTAGTTAGAATCATTTTTATAAAAATGGCAAAATAAACTAAAACACACACACCCCAAAAAGACAAATCTTAAATTTATATATCAAAAGATGGTATCAAGATGTATGAAATTATCAAAGAATGTAAAAAAGATGGGAAGAAAGTATCAGCAGAGTAAAAGGGCAACCCACAGAATGGAAAAATACTTAGAAATCAAATTCTGAATAGGAGATGACAATCCATACTTGGATAAAAATTCTTCAAACTCAACAACTAGAAAATAATCACATCAAAATGGGCAAAGAATAGATAACTATCTGTCCAAAGGAAACACACTAATTCAGTAAGTATTTGAAAAGAGTTTGGTCTCACTGATATCACTGGGAAACATATAAATTACAAAAATATAGCATGCCATAGCCATTGGGAAGACACTGGGCTAGTTTCATTCCCTGTAAAAAGTAGTCATTACACAGGATGAAAGATAAGGATCCAGGTTTAATTTTTCTACATGTAACTATCCAGTTTGGCCAACACCACTTGTTAAAGATGCTGTCTTTTCTTCAATGTGTGTTGCTTGACTCTTACTCAAAATTCTGATGACTATAGTAGTGTTGGTCTGTATGTGGGCCCTCAATCCTATGCCATTGATCAATATGTCTGTCTTCACATCAATACAATGATGCTTTGATTACTATAGATCTGTAGTATAAGTTGAAATCTGGGACTGTGACATCTCCAGCAGAGGAGGGCTACAGGAAACCTATTTTCTAGACACAGCAGGGTAGTTGGACGTATGAACTCACAATGGTTGTGACAATATACCTAATGCCTATGAAAGACCAAGGCTGATAATATCCCAGCGTGGAGACGGGAGGTAGGCAAGAAGCCCCACCCCTAGCTGAATAGCTATTGGCAATAAATAATTGCTGAGAGAGGTAGAGTTGGCTTTCTTTAAGAGCATAGCCCCTGATAGTTCAACTATGTTCCAATGGAAGGCCACACATCTAACAGTATATGGGCAGTCCCAGTTGGACTTACAGCTTTTTAAAACAAATGAAGACACAAAGTTGCGTGGGCTGGGAAAGGGGTCGGGGGTATGGGAGAAATTGAAATAGGGGATGACTATGATCAAAACATATTGTATGAAATTTTCAAAGCACTAATAAAATGAGGGGAAAAATCCTTATATTAAGTAACAGTGAAAATTTCGCCTATGTCAATAACCTTTCGCTGAATAAGAAATAAAATTTAGCACCAATGTCAATACAGCAGTAATCAGAGTTCTAATTAAATTCATGACTGGCTGAATTAGATGGTCTTTGGAAGCTTTAGAGAGTTTCCATTGAGACAGTAACTTTCCACATTTCTCTGGTGTCCCCTGTCTTTAGAATTACCTTAGGACTGACTGAAAATAATTTCAGGTAGGCTTTCATCATCCGTGCTGTCATACCCAACACCAAGGTTCCAGGGTGATTATCTTAAAAGTTATGCAAAATGATAAAATAGTTGTTGAACTAAAGCCAATTTTCTAAAAAATACCCAAAGGAGAGAACAAAAAAAAAGGTCACAAGTGATGGACAGGGTTTATCTTAGAGTATCCACTGACCTTTCAAGACAATGTCTAAACACGGTGGCAAATCCAGCAGTATTTAAAAGATTACTAGCTTCTTTTGATCAGCAGCAATATTAATTTTAAGCCTGTCGGCATTTCTGATAAATATAGCTTGAAAATGTCATAGTTACAAGAGCTAGGAACTTAAGGTCAAGGACCTCAATGATGCCTGTGTAAGACTGCATCTATTAGACTTCCATCCCATGACTAAACACTTGGCAGGGGCAATTTAAGGAAAGAAGGATTGATTTGGCTACCAGTCCAGCGGATTAAGACTACGTCTGGGTGGGGAGGCTTAGTCCATGGTGGGAGGAGTGTGCAGCAGCTGCTTCTTACAGGGCGACAGCCAGGCAGCAGAGTTCAGACCAGAGGTGAGTCTTTGCTGTAATCCTCAAAGTCTGGCTCCCATTGTCATCATCCTAAGCCTCATCTCCTAAAGCTTCCACAACCTCACAAAACTGTCAGAATCTGAGGGCCATGTGAGCCTATGGCAGATATTTTATATCTAAACTGTAAAAAATGTTTTACATATTATTACAGTTTGGTCACTTTATAATGAGTTGAAACCTAGGTCATTACATTAAAAAAAAAAAAAAGAAGAAGTAGGTACCCCCCCTCCCCGAATAAAAGTGGAAACTTTGCTTTCCAATGTACATAAAATTCAGGATATTGCCTGATGCAAGCAGAAATTAGACATAGAGTAGGTAGCCCACAGAACTGCTAGGAAGCAGGGGTTAGGCTTGGATCTATGCAGACAGGAACACTACTAACATGTTTAGTGAGGACATTGATGTTCTATTCCCACAACCCTCAGAGATAAATGCTCTATCTGACCACTACACCACTACCTATTTCAATTTCTGTAGGTCTCCCATTCCCAAGATAAATTACAGAGGCATGTGAATAGAGTAGCCCAGGTTGAATGCTCAAAACCTAGCAGCAAAGGAGTCTAGACATGGAAGACCCAGAATGTGCAGCTTTCCTAACAACAGAGGAGCAGTTCCTTCTACCAAGACTCACAACAGAAGGATTTTAGGTGTGAAATTGACAAAAAGGATGACAAATATCCACTCTGGAAGGATTCTGAAAGAACTATGACAAGATATCTTAATACAGTCACAGTGGCCTGTGGATTGCACTCTATTTTCACTTGTTTTTGTTTTTAACTACTAAATGTAAAGTCTTTTACAGTAAGTACATGGGTGTTAAATCACACTTGAGTCTTTTGTGTACTTGGATGAAAAGTGATGTCAGCAACTGTTTGTTGAGTGAATAAATGAATTATTCAAAGAAAAACATTTCACAGTGACATTTCACAGTGACAATAAGTGAGGGTATATTTGTGATATTTTATTAACTATTAGTTAGAAGGATACTAGGTATCTGTTGGAAGGATTAACACATCTTGGGTAGCTTAATGATACATCAGTTTCTCAGTTTCTCACACCTGTTTTTTTCAATCAGAGCATCCGTTCTGAATCTAAAGGCATTATGCAGTATTTGATGTTGATAACTATATATTCTGGAATAAGATGGAAACTCAGCTATTTAAACATGGAGAAGAATCAGTAAGATAAGGTCCTCTCAAAGCAGGAATCGTCAGGGAAGCACATGGATCTTTCATTTCAAATGGCAGCAACTGCCTCTTGTTCTTCCTTTGCAATGATCTGTTCCAGTTTGTGTCAGCGTTGGCTCTTTGAGAAAAGACAATGATGGATCAAAAAAAAAATGATGCATTGCACATGCAAGCCAAGAATTTGGATTAGAATGTAACTAATGGGCTCCATTACCTTCAAAAGAAAATTTGGGACATAGAAACTGAACTTTTGGAGGCTGAGCAACACCAAAATCCAGGACTTTGTGAATTCATCTCAGAAAATTTTCTGCCTGTGATGTTTAGGTGTTTTCAAATATTTCACCAAGATGAGAGAAACTGAAAATGAGTATTCAGTGGAGCCTTCTGGGTTATCTTCAGGGACATTGAGAAGGGTTTCTATTCATTTCTCAAAGGTTTTGGAGAGAAGATACATAATTCATTGAACACAGTAGTTTGCAAACCATATTTGCTTAAACCTGTAGAATTTTAGGAATGAGTGTAGAAATGTTTCCAATTCAGCAAAGTGTGTGTTTGCTTTAAATTCTAGCTGCAGCTGAAATACAGGTTAAATGAATGCTGTTGAGGAAATACAGCTACCTCCACAGTCCACACAGCCAAAACAGTGAACCAAGCTCTAAGAAGAGGTAGCCTTGGGAAAAGTGTTTAATTTAAAATACATTCTACTGGGCCGTCCTTCACAGCTCTTTGGTAGCTCAGAAGAGCAGCCCAAAAATATCAGAAATGAAGCAGAGAACAGCTTGTACTTCCCCTCTCATCCTTTGCTTTCCTCATTTCGTAGGACAAAGCATTGTTACTTACCCCCAGATTGATCTCATATGACTTCATAATTTTCTTCATGACCAACAGGAAGCAGGAGCTTGGGAGTATGTTCTGTGGGATTGTCGCTGAGTGAAGAGACTGTTTATGATTCTGTGCAAGAAGAAAAGTTTAGGTCAGCAGCCTTAAAACTCTGACTCAGCCATGGACATAAGGCATCTCTGAATGGCAAGAAAGCGGGGAAGGAAGATGTAGGCAGGGGTGAAACTAGCAGCTGGTTGTTTATTAGAATAAAGTTGAAATGAAAGTAAGGCTCAAGGATGCTTTATCTGGGTCCTCCCTATGTGTTCCCACTTCAGCTTTCCCTTTTCCCATAATAGAATACTAGGTCTGGGGTATCTTTCAGCGAGTACAAGAGGAAACAGGAAGATAAGCAAAGGCTCTGAGGAAGTTAAGTTCTTCTAGAGCTTGTTGCAAAAAGAAATTGACAGGGGTAGTTGCAATGAAGCATATGGAAGCAGGGGAAAGATCTCTTTTTGAAAAAGAGAAAGGGACTAAAGTGATACTCGGTGGTCAAGAGCACATGCTCTTCTTGCACAGGACCCACAATCAGTTCCCAGCATCCTCAGCTGCCTGTTATTCTACTTCTCCTAGAACAGAGGTCACCATCTCTGCCCAACTGCTGCCAATTCTTAGAGGCTTGTTCTCTCACTGGGAACTGGAACAGTTTTATTGCCAGACACCTCTAACCAAAATAGGACTGAACAACAGCAGACATATTTCCTTACTTCCAAAAAAGATGTATTTATTTTTATTTTATGCATATGGCTGTTTTGCCTGCATGTGTGCCTATGTACCACATACAGGCAGCAGCCCCAGAGGCCAGTGGGCACCAGGTCCCCTGAAATTGTAGTTACTAGTGGTTGTTAGCCACCATGTAGATGTGGGGAACCTTCAACAAAGACAGAAAGTGCTCTTAACCACTGAGCTATCTCTCCAGTCCTAACAGCTGACATGTTTCTAAACGCATTACTTAAAGGTTGCATGGTGTTACATAATACTAGTGATCGATAATTCACAGAACCATCCATATGAACATTCCGGCCAATATTTCATTATTTTAGCACAGAGACATTTTAAATGTGTTCTTCTTTTCTTATCAATCTAAGTATTTGGACATGTAGTTTTTAAAAGACTTTTCCTGTCATGAATGCAATAAATTTATTTTGCTCTTTGTCTTTCAAGTATAATTATGGTCCTTGAGAACTTTACTGTATGAGTTGAACACCATCTCCATTCCTGGGTATCATCTCAATACAGAAAATAAAATCTGATTGTGAGCTTTGGGCTCCTAACACCCCCATAGCTGACTTTATCTTCTATAATATAGTTTTTTTTTATGAGTTGACTCTTTTCATTCTTTGATACGCATCTCTATAAACAATAAAGAATAATAAATGAAGCACATTAGAAAAGAAAAGGCCAGACTTGGTATTATTAAAGGGAAACAATTTCTTGATTAGGAGGACTGATAGGGAGGAAAGAGGTCCCAACACAAAGATAAGGATCATATTACATGTCCATAGGGCATTTCTCTAACTTTTCTTACTTCTTTCTAATTTTCCTGCCTCAGCTTTCTGAGTAGTTGAGACTGCAGGCCAGCATCATGAGGCAGAACGTGATAAGTGAGTTCTAAAGACGACTACAAATAGTTTTAATGGAGAGGGGTATCTGGGAACATAATCAAGGAGATTTTTCTATATTGATCATGCTACATGATACAGCTAAAGGTTTCCAAGGTCAAACAAGATCACAATTTGCCAATAATTCATATGACATCTTTGAAATACTCTATTTACTATTTTCTCATTTAGCTTCTTCCTGCTGAAAACTAAACATTGAATTAGTCAAAGTGTTTCATTTTAAAACTACATTGTAGAACTTAGTTTAAAGGTAAATTTACTTTGAAAGAGGTAAACTTATTCATTTGTGCAGACATTTGAGGAGGGTCTAAAGGTACTGTCACCGAGGATTGTATTACAAATCATGAGCTGATAGAAAAACAGATGTGTCATCCGAAAGCTAAACCTTATTATATTTCCATCACAAGATGTGGGAGGCAACATGGCATAGGATTCTTGAATGTTACCCAAAAGAGAAGTTTCTGAGTCATCCACAGATAAGAAAGTTTTTTTTAAGCATTAGAAATGTTTCCTTTACAGTCATCTCCTGAGACTGTTTCATTACTTGATTCAACTTCTCCTGACCTTATGCTGATTATATGATAAAGTTTTATGAGGAAATATAAAAGTGTAGCTGCTCCATCAGTGAGGGGCAGGGAAAGCCAATGGCAAACTGACTGCTTCAACTGCTCTGCTTAAAATAGTACTGCAGAATTATGGACAAAAGTCTCTAAAAGATAAAAAATCATAAATATTTTTAAGACTATGACTGATGGACATTTTTGCAGTAGTGTGAGAGTTTTCAAAACAGGTAGTATATATATATATATATTTCTCTAGGTAAAAGCTCTTGCTTAAGGCTAGAGTAGTGGGAAGTCTCAGTTCTGAAGAGAGTTTTCTTTTTGGTCTGTCTCACCGAACTAAAATTCTGTGTGTCATTTCTTCTCATATATTTCATGTATGTAGCATGCAATTCACTTCTATAGTCCCTCCTGAGGCCTGTAGAATCAGAAATGATCATATGTGTTAGTAAGACAGTGAAACCCTCACATATCCAGATGTCCCTTAATCATGGAACTTCAAATATTCAGAACATACTATCAGGTGGTAATAAAAACATTTGAATAGACCAATTTACAATTTCTATGCTCACTGAAGAAATCTTTATGCCTACACTCCAAAGGAACTACTTCAGATACGATTTTAGTTAGTTTATTTATTTTTACTTCCTGTCTATAGCAAATTGGAAGCAATAAGTTAGAAGTCGGAGACACTGAAAGAAATAAATAGCCAACAGGAAAAGCCTGTAATATCTACAGCTTGAACATAAAGGGAGAATCCTAAAATACTATAGTATAGACTCAAGAATTCAAGAAGGAAAAGGAGGCAGAGGAAGAGCAGCATTCAGCATGCCACAAAAACCCTACCTGGCTCAAAACAAAGAAACAATCCATCATCAATAAGTACAACTGATATGCATAACGATAGTTAATAATTAATTATATCAATTGTTCTGTGAGTAAAAGTGCTAAACTCATACATTCCAAAACCCAGGGAAATGATCAAAAACTGCTAACTCAGTAAGTGTTAAGGAAAAATGCTGTCCATGACCAAGGGTCTTAAAGAATTCTGCTCCAATGAAGTGTGTTGAAACTGAACTGAACACATCCTTGTTAACTCAGAGGCCTGAAGAGAGATTTTTTTACTTGTTGTTTGGAGGAAACATTTTTTTGTCTAAAACAAACAAATGAATAATCTATGAATAAAAGAGAACACTGGCTTGATTGCACAAAGTGGACGAAGTAGCCTCAGGAAAGAGCAAAGGAGCTGTATATAGCTCAGAAGAGTATGGATGGTCTCGGGAACTATTTGATTGATTTTGTCCATCACACCATACTGAATCCATATGTGCACAAACAGGAAGGGCTTTTATTGACAAAGAGTTATTAGCCAGTGGGAGCTTGAATACTCTGGTTTTTTGGTTTTTAAGTAAGCTACACCAGGGGTGGAAAGACTCAGTGCTTAAGAGCACTTGCTGCTCTTGCAGAGCACATGAGGATTTGGTTCTTTTTTTTTTTTTTTTGGTTTTTTCGAGACAGGGCTTCTCCGTGTAGCTTTGTGCCTTTCCTGGAACTCCCTTGGTAGCCCAGGCTGGCCTCGAACTCACAGAGATCTGCCTGGCTCTGCCTCCCGAGTGCTGGGATTAAAGGTGTGCGCCACCACCGCCTGGCGAGAATTTGGTTCTAATCACCCAGGTAGTTCACATTGCCCCATGACTTCAGAGGATCTGACACCCTCTTCTGGCCTCTGTGAGCATTGCACTCAATGTACACACACACACACACACACACACACACACATAAATTTTAAACAGTAAGCTACACAACTAATAATAACTATAAAACACAGATGAAATAAATTTCATAAATATTTGAGTTATATATTTAATATACTTCACATAATAATTGTTCTTAAATGGGTAAGACAACATGAACGTTCCACAGAAAAGACAAGAGAAGCAAACTACTAACAAATATGTGAGAAATGATCTGCCTGAAACATCTGGAAACCTATACTATTCACTGATGGGACACGTGCATGAAATGCATAGCCATGCTTATTGACAGAAAGGTGAATTTGTTAGGTTTTTTTTTTCCTTAGAAGGCAATTTGTTTTCTTTTAAAAATATCTCTTTTATATTTTGTGGGGTGTGTGTTTCCCGTGTGTGTGTGTGTGTGTGTGTGTGTGTGTGTGTACCAAGTGTGTGCAGGGCCCTTGGAGGCTGGAAAGCATCAGATATACACAACAAAATAGATGGAACCCATGCAAGTGACAGAAAGCAAGCAGAAAGAGAAACACTGTATAATTCATTTATAGAAAACGCAAACAAATGCTAGTGACAGGAAGCACACACATGGTTTTCAGTGGGCTGACCTTGGCCAAAGACTTAGGAATGGCAGGGGCAGGTAAGCGGCAGGTGCATGAGGACGTGAGGACATGTAACTGAACATGTTCAGTATTCTGACTAGGGTACATGAAACCTTCTCTAGTTGTGCCTCTTAAACGGAGACCATTTATTAAAGGTCAATTACACTTACATATAGCTATTATTTTCTTTTAAATTACTCAGGAAACATTTGAAATTAACTTAAGTCTTGGCTTTGCACATTTTAGAAATACATGTTAAGCTGCAGTGATCAGCTGAGGTTGACTTACACAGAAACATGGACTTGAGGAATAAAAATCTTAACCTTGAGTCTAACATAGACGCAATAAGAGAAGGGCTGAGTCTCCGTGTGCATCTTACCCCCCGATGGAAATTCCTGCCCAGTCCCACAAGAATCTTGATGTGGGGAAAATGAATGCTCTCACTGGGGTAGATACACTGTAGTTACTGCACAAAATTCCCATGTCAAAATTAAAAATCAGCTTTTTGTTTACCTATCAGTCTTCTAAAAATAAGCCCGTTATAGATCAAATCCTTGCTGTTTTTAATGAATTAAAGATCTATAAGTCTAAAGAAATTCTAAACTGCCCCAGCAGCACCTGAGGCTTCTGAATCCTAGCCTTCTCCCTTGGTCCCCAAACACAATCCTATCCCTTCAAGCAAAACTTGGTCAGGAAGATGGCTATCCGACAGCTTTTGCTGCATTTTTTCTTTTTTCAGAACTATTCATTCTCTTAAGGAAATCCTAAGAGTCCCTCCGCATTTGCATAAGGCAAAAACATCCTTAGCAAGTTGCCGAGTGTGATATTTTTACAAATGACCCAATTACTCTTCTTTTAGAGTCTTTAAGCATTTCTTCATTAAAGAGTTTCTGGTCACACATACAGACATTTTTTATAATTATGGAGGAAACAAAAACTGTCATGTGAAGCAAAAATAAGACTTTTGACTCATAGCATACATAGTTATTTTGGACTTTGGATTTCTAAGGAATGCTTTGTGGGTTTTTGCTTTCATTGCTGTTTTGTCTTGTTTTGTTTTGTTTTGTTTTTGAGGTGGCATGTAAAATTCTAAGACAGCATTAAGGCACAATTTTCAGAATTTTTGGTTCTAAAAATTTATCTATAGAAGTTTTAAGATCTTTGTATCTCCTAGCTTCATAAATGTTAACTAAAGCTCTTGGAGGACGTTTTCATTCAGGGTTCAATAGTAGGTGCTGGCCAAAATTGTATTAAATACTCATGGCCACATCTTGATACCTAAGACATGTCTAATAAACATGCTCATTCTTTAAAAGACAAGCATATAGAAATCACAAAAGCGTCTTTATCTTCAGAGTAAACCTGGCATGAGGACTTGCCCCTTTGATCCCAGCACTCAGGAAGCTGAGGCAGAAGGGTTTCTGGCCATTTGTGAGCAACCTGGACTATATATGTGTGTGTGTGTGTGTGTGTGTGTGTGTGTGTGTGTGTGTGTGGAGAGAGAGAGAGAGAGAGAGAGAGAGAGAGAGAGAGAGAGAGAGAGAGAGAGAGAGAGAATGAATCACAGGTTCAGCCAGATCTTCAGAGTGAGGAGTTATTTAAAAAGCCAAAATAAAAATAAGTTGGGGTGACATGATAAAGAAATTAAAATAGCAATGACTTATATTGCCTGAACATTCTTGTCCTTTTTTTATTTGCTACTCATACACAAAGACAGTATTCATAAAACCTCAAAGAGTGAGTGTTATTCACCAGATGCAACAGTACACCATCACGTTCACAATGTGAGAAAATGAGACTATGTTCCCAACCACATAAGATGTAGGAATGGTATTCACTGACAAAGTCAAGTTCACCTAACTGCTCCTTCCAAGAACCTCTTTCCTCAGGAAGAAAACAAAACAAAACCAAAAAAAGAAAAAACAAACAATAGCAAAAAAACTCCACTCATTAGAAACCATTCCTGGAGGATAATTTCACGCACAGTCGGTACAAAGAATCTTCTAGACAGGATTGTAAACTGCAGATCTGGAGACTAAACTCCAGCAGCAACGCTACACAGAGCATGACAGAATTGAATATGCCATGCCACTGTCCTGTTTCGTTCTTGCTAGTGTTGCCTGTGCTGTGGTTATTGGCAGCAGAAAGTGAGCTATGGTTCACCCTGATCTACTTTAATGGTTATTAAAGGCCTGTGATTAAACGCGTGTGCCACCACCACCCAGCTAGGCCTGTGAATTTGACTCTTGCCGCTGTCATTCACTAGTTACACATGGACATCTCATGTGTCATGTATCTCTCAAATGGCTATAAGAACATGGAGCGTTCTGGCACACCACAGAGTGCTGCCAGTCAGATGCTGTCACCAACAGCGTTTTCATGAGACTTCATTCCCTGCCTGTTTTTTTGCTATCTCAACAACACATCCTGACTTAGTCAACACTTACAAGTTTCTAACATTTCTTTGGATGATTTATATGCCTGTAAAATGAAGCTAGCAAGCCAGAGAGCGTATTTAAATAAGAGATAAGCATTACATGGCTAAACTTACTACGAAGCCCTTGATGAGAGAAAAACATTCTGAATTGCTTTCTCCGTACTTTAGCAGAAACAAAATGCCACCTTGGGAGTTAGCTTTTCCTCCTCTATGTAACATGAAACATTCTTCTATGAGATTTAATGCATTCACAAAAGTTTACTTTATTGCCGAGAGACAGTTAAAACAACACGCAGACTCTATGGTAGAGAAATAAACCATTGCTTCATAAATAAAAATTCAGAAATCAAATAGCCAGAGAAATAAATGGTTCAAAACAGTTGTTGTTTGTTGAAGCAAGTGTTTTCTTCATTATTTCTCTCCTGCAAGGATTCAATGATTAGAGAAAGTTATTCAGAATTATCTAGATTTTGGCAACTATATGTGTTGGTCAATTATTTGTCTGTAGAAGTACTTTTAGATGAACTGTTTAATAACTAATGGTTAAAAGAGTAAAAAGAAATAACAACAAGCTCATTTTGAAGTCAGCCTTCTCATGATGTCAGATCAATTTTATATATAGTGTGATTTATAAAAATATTCAAACCCTTCCAAATGTGCCCGGCACATGTGTTTCAAACACATCTTTCACTCTTTCTAAAAAATAATTTTACAATACAAAATATAAAAAAGATTCGTTAAATGATTCGGGACTTAAAACTCTGAAGAAGAAGCTTGTGTTTGCTCCGTTTAAGTAAAATCCAGAGACAACTAAAGAGTGCTTCTGGCTTCCTCCGCCTGGTGAGAGGATGAAAGGGTAGGGACCCCAGACTACAAGCAGTGACCTATAAGATTAAAAAGAAGTCCCTTTGTCACAATTCTATCATCACTTGTAAGTGATAAAGTGCCCAGAGACAGGCTGGTGGCAGCAGCAATACATTTTCTTTGAGACAGTAAAACCATCAGTGAGGCGTCTGTACATGTGTAACCCTACTTGAATATGAAAGCAATTTTCAAAGCCCTGTAGCTTACTTCCATCGTTTTCATCAAGAACGAATATTCTAGCATACAGTTTTTTGGTGAGTGATTGCGATGGACAGAGTTTGACAAATGAATGACCAGCGCCCCAACTGATTACAAGACAAGACTCCAATGCTATCCACTGTAATATCTGAATTTCTTCAAAGAAGATTAAATGTGATTGAGATTGCTGTTCACTGGTGTGCAGATGTTTTACATTCTTCTGTTAAAGTAGAGGAAGTACAATATTGGAACAGAAACAAAAGTATAAGCATCTAAATAAAACAAACCAAGCAACAGTTTAAAAAGACATTATACAGTCTTTCAGGGCAGGTATATACACATAACAATGTGTAAATAATTCATATAGTATACTGAAAAACTGTTGGAACAAAACAGTTCCACACAAAATACAAACATCATTTAATTATCAATTTCAACATCTTCACTTTAAGCTGGTATTTTAGGGTTTTTGCTTTGTTCTGTTTTGTTTTTGAGCACTCTATAGGTCTCACTCTATAGCCTTTGATGGCCTAGAGTTCATTACGTAGACCAGGCTGGCCAAAACTAACAGAGATCTGATGTCCTCTGCCTCCTGAATGCTGGAATTAAATGTGTGCACCATCATGCCCAGTCATTGCTGAGATATTAACATTTCACCTTTGAGCATTTAATTAATTATGATCAAAGGCAATTTTAATTATTCAGATTCTTCAACAGTTTTGTGGGTAGTTTTACAGCCAGTAATTACTAACATAACAGTGTTGTTTAGAAAAGGGTAATCACTTTTATGTGTGAAGAAATAAGCAGGCTGTCATGAATCCAATTTTAACTTATCTCTGCTCTTTTGTACCTATTTGTGTAATTGGTTAAGCTGATGCTTTGGAGAGGGATTTTTTCCCCCCTTCAGAGACTCTTTTGCTAGTTAATACCTTGGTAGATATATATATCTGATGCTCTCAAATTGGGGCTTGATGATGCTCACTTGATGGCATGCATAAGTGTACTACTTAAGAAACTGGTAGGGTACTTGAGTGGTTGCTTTAGAGGCACACAAGGATGACAGATGACAGGAATGTTGGGCAGATGGTGGTACACGGGGGAAATGAAGGAGCAGACTATTGATGGCCTGACAACTTTAACTTAAGTATACTGGCAGACACAGGGAGGGGGAAATCACATTATTTTCAGCCAAAACATATGTAATCACCATTATCTGGTAGAATTCTCAGAAAAATAAGTAAATAATACTTTGTGATAAGTTGCAGTTTTGGAATGATAAAAAGAAAGATCTTCAAATGAGAACTTTGAAAATGTTTCAAGCATGGGGTGTGTTGGTAGCCTATTTCCATATTTCACCTATTCTCATGATTTGAAGGTCTTTCAGAAGCTCATTAAGCACACCAAATACTACTGTAAATGCTCTATAACTGAGGTAGAAAAATAGCACAAAAGATTCACTGTAGTGAGGGGAGATCCAGAACACCCCAAGCAATCAGTTATTAAATCAATCCATAGCTTTACCTTGCTTTTTAGATATTTTTATTCCTGGTCTTTTAAGAACAATATAAATGGGAAACAGCACTATTTAGTTGGTTATTCCTCTCTTAAAGGTTTTGCTTATCTGCAATACATGAAACACATTTGATAGCACTTGCTTACAGAGAAAATAGCCGTCAATGGGAAAGCTGAAACAGTAACTGCATTTGTTCATTTGTTTGTTTTTCATGGCAGTGACTAAAACATAAAAACCATGAGATCTGTATCCCTAAGAATTCTTGCAAGAGATTGGGCAACAACCTGGATAGTCTAATCTAACTGAGTAGTCCCAGAAACAAAAGGGAGAGCTAAGGACCCTGTCTGGTGCTCTCAGTCTAATGCAGCAGAAATTAAATGTCACACAGGGAGGCAGGATTGCTTCTAACTCTCTCTTTGTTTACTGATTTCTCACACCAATTCCTCATGTCTGTTCTCATAGTTTCTAATTACTGCCATTGTTAGAAGGGATTTCTCCACACTAAGATGGGGTTCAAAGGTTGAGAGGAAGAAGCCTCAGAGTTCCAGTCTACCCCTCCGGTTTCACAATAAATGGAAGCAAGGCATTTCATTGACTTTTTCCCAGTCATGTTTGGATCTAGCCTAGGTCTTTAGACTTTCCAGCCCCTAGTTCCTGGCCATCCAGGCAGTGTGTTCTGCTATACTCCTAGACTGGGGTCTAGCCCAATCGTCTTCAGAAAGACTTCAACCAGAAACTGATGGGAGCAGATGTAGGTCTAGATCCAAAGTCAAACATTAGGCATAGCTCGGGAGACCTCATGAAAGAGGGCGGGAAGGATTGCAGGAGCCAGAGTGGTCCGGGACACCAGGAGAACACAGCCCACAGAACCAACTAAGCAGTGCTCATAGGGGCTCACAGAGACTGAAAAGACAGTCACAGAGCCTGCATGAGTCTGCACTACATCCTCTGCTTATATGTTGTAGTTGTTTAGCTTAGTGTTCTTGTGGGACTCCTAACAGTGGGAGTGGGGCTGTCTCTGACTCTTTTGCCTGCTCTTGGGATCCTTTTCCTCCCTGGGAAGTCCGCTCTTTTCTGAAGGGCAGCAGAGGCTCAGTGGATCTGGAGGAGAGGGGAGGTGGATGAGAGGAGTGGAGGGAGGGGAAACTACCATCAGGATGTAATAATGTACAACAGAAGAATAAATTTAAAAAATTCACAAGGAAGATCTGTAAGATGAAAAAAACAAGAAATTTGGAGAATAGTTCTTACATTAAAAATATGTATTCCACTCAAAAAAGAAAAAAAGAAGCAAGGCAGAAATAAAGCCAACATCTTCCTCTTAAAAGGGACGTGTTTCTGAGTTAGGCTATGCATGAAAGGTCCTCCAACAAAACCTCTCTGGGATGTGCACACACCCCTTCATAGCCAGGTGATATTTACACACCCCTTCCCATTATGATTGTTTCTCTTATTCTCCTCTCCATGGCTATCCCACATCAAGAAGGAGGACAAATAGCCCCATGCCAACATACCATGAAGGATTCACCTCTCTGGGGCCAAAATTTTCTGTACTCTGGTAAGTGTCTGTGTCCCCATTGAGGAATGAATGTTATCCCTGCTGCAGAAAACGATGATGAGAGAGGATTGAATTGAGAGCTGTGGAGGAAGGTTTTCTGTTTCCAGTTTAAATGCTCTAGTGCAGTGTTCATGTATGTTAATACATGAAAAAACCTTCCAGGCTTCTACCTCACCACATACACCTACAGTAGCAGAAGAATACAGTTTTCTAAAGGATCTCTAGAAATATTTCTAGGATTGGCCATAAATCGGGCCATAATCAAGCATCAGTGCATGTAAAAGTGCTGAAATCCTGTAACAAAAACAACAAACAAAATTAGTAGTAGAAAAATTAATGAATTTACAAATAGATGGAAATTAAATAACATTCCCTTTGATAACAATATATTAAAGATAAGATCTCATTCATTGAATGAAACTGAGGGTACAACTCACCCAAACTTACATATGTAGCTGACACTGTTCTCAGAGAGAATTTCACAGTTACAAATTAGTATGATAAAAGTAAAAATACTCAAATATTAACCTAAATCTCCACTTAAAGAACTACGAAACAAAAGCAAAATAATCTAAAAGTAAGCAGAGGGGATAACATGAATAAATATCTCTAAAATAAAATAACATGTTGCCATTTGACACAATATTGCTGGACTAGGTGAATATTGTGCTAAGTGAAACAAGCAAGAAACAAAAGGAAGATAATGTGTGAGTTCTCTTAGATGTAGAGTAGAGAATCTAATACACACACACACACTCACATACATACACACATACACTCACACACACATACACTCACACACACACACACAATAGACACACACATATACACTCACACACACATACACTCACACACACACACAATACACACACATATACACTCACACACACATACACTCACATACTCACACACACACACAATACACACATATATATACACGCGCACACACATACTCACACACATACACTCACACACATACACACACACACTCACACACAATACTCACACACATATACACTCACACATATATACACACACATATTCACACACATACATACACACACACACTCACACATGCTGACTTCCAAAGTGGCTGTACAAGTTTGCACTTAAGACCTCAACATAAACCCTACATCATTCTTTATATGTAAAGTGTAGTGATACCTTAGTCACACTGCTCTAAATTATGGTCCACACCTCTAGACAGCTTAAAATGTCAAAATGATTTACAATTGCAAATGTGCAATTCTCATGAAGATTTGACTAAAATACACCCTATCTTAAATAATAATCAAGTCATCGTATGCTATTACTCCAGTGTTATTATCAGGAGCCTCTACCATTATAAATTATATTTTAATATACTTAAGGTCTATGGGAGACAAGAAACCATCAGATTTGGGGTTAAGGGGATGACTCAGTCAGTAGAGCACTTGCCTTGCAAACACAATGACCTGAGTTTGAGCCTCAGAACCCAATAAACAGGATGGACAAATTGGTGTGGGTTTGTAATCCCAGTGCTGGGGAAGAAAACAAAGGAGGATCCCTGGAACTAACTTGGCGGTAAAACTGGTGAGCTCCAGGCCAAAGACTGTCTCCAAGGAGGAGATTGGCCTCCCTGAGAATGACACCTTAGGATGTCTTCCGGCCTCTATGCCCCAACACACACACACACACACACACACACACACACACACACACACACACACACAAGCTTTAAAATATTTTTTTAAAAATTTTAAATATATTTTATTATCTTTCCTTATTAGTTATTTCTTTCTTTCCCATTTCTCCTTTCCTTGCGTACACTTATCTTTCTATTTCAAGTCTCTGGGCCGTGAAGCCTGTCACCTCAAATTGTCAGTGGAAGAGACAGCCAGAGCGAGGTGAGAATCCAGGGGTCCTTGCATTCGGCAGTACACTAACTTCAGTGCAAAGATTCAGAATCAGGCTGTCAGCCCTGATCTCAACTGTACATGTGTACCTAATGGTTCATATTTATTGAATAGATAAAATATTTAGAGTATGTAGAATTTCAATTCACTTTCTGATTCTTAGCTCTGTCACAGGTGTTTGAGGTTATTGGCTAACTAAACTCTGGATGGGTGGGGTTTCAATGTCTGTACATCCTATTCTCCAAAAGCTTTCTGTAAATTCTTCACTGAGGGAGTTACTGGCCAAGACTGTTCATCTCTTCTCGTTCTTCATCCTTCAGCCGTGTGAGGACACAGCAGGAAAGCTCCCCACCAGATGTTTGATATCACACTCCATGGCATCCAGAACTGTGAGAGAAAAGAAATAAGTTCCCTAAAAATTACCTAGCCTCAAATATTTTGTTACAGCAGCAAAAAAACACTGTAGAGATGGTAAGATAAATGAGATTTTTAAGTCTCATACAAACAGGTATACAAATGTGCACATACATAGACATTTATAAAAACTTCAATTGAATAATTTAAGAAGGGTTTAATTTCTTTAATCTCTCATTTTCTGAATTTGGATTATATTTTCCTATTTGTAAGCTGTCATTTCCTCCTCTTCATAAGTTATCCATATTACCACGAAGGAATGCTTCCTCCCTTCATTTAGAGTGAAGCCTGCGCAGGCCCATTGCCTTAGCTAATCTTTCACACTATGTCCCCCAACATCAATTTTTACTCTGTCCTCTTAACAAACTATAAGGAAGCAAAGAAGATAGACCAAATATGAGTGAAAACCTGAGATACTGTGCTCTACTGCAGTGATTTCTTATGTTTACAAGGTAAGAATCTTGACACTCAAAGCCTCCCCCTCCTCCAAAGTTTTCACAAGCTGAATACCCCTTTTCTGCCACAGGCCTCTCCTGGACCCTTTAGCTCCTGGTATGCATTATACCCTGCATATATTCTATTATAGAGCAAAAAATTGAAGTTAAGAGCACAGGCTCTAGAATCTATTTAAGTTCCAAACCTCTCCTCCATACTTGCTAGCTGCATGATCTTGGCTGCTAAACTAAGCCTCCTTGTGCTTTGGGGCCTCTCTCTATAAAATAATGTTCATGTTGAATGGCTGTGGGAGTATTAAATAAAATCACCTATGGTGCTGACATTTGACATGTTCAGCTACTAACAGCGGCCACAGGTTCATTTTGCCTTCCAACTACCTTGTGAGCAACAATGTGCTCTATGCCCAGCACAGTGCCTGGCCCGTGGTTTGTGCAGTGCAAAAAAAGTGGAGCAGGTAGAGCAAACTGTAGAAAGTACACAGTGACTTTCCTATATGTTTATGGAACTATACACATGTATTTACACTATCTGAAGCACTGGTCTTAAACATTTGCTGGAATAAGAATCACCAGGTATAAAATGCAATGAAGCTGTACGTCTGGGGTCTATAACAAAGTCATCATAATTCCTGAAAATTCCTCCGAGGAGCCCCTAGGCTGAAATCATATTTTCTTGTTTCCATTTAACAGACTATTCATTTTCCTGGTCAAAAAAATCTTCTAGCAATATTTTGCATAGAGATAGCTTAATTTTCACAAAGGAGGCGACTAAGAGGGACAGTAATGTTTAATGGTGGATGGAAGAAATAGCTGGATTTATTTCATTCATAAGAGGCTTTCTGGCTCTGGTTGGAGAGTGCTTCAAACTCTAAATAACACTGCCTCGAATTGTCTGGGGACTCCTCCCCCAATCGTGCTGACCCTGGATGTCTTTGGGAAGTCTCCCACCACATTTTATACAGCATTTTCTTCCTGCTGTAGCCGTACTTCCTGAGCCCCCAAAAGTGTTACATTTTTTATGAAAAGTAGAAAAGTCAAACGAAAGAAAGGCAAAGCAAAATCAGACAGGGGTGTTAAGGGCCTGAGCTTCGCCTCACCTTTCGGTTCTCTTATTAATACCCATGTCATGACTCTTGTCGAGAGAAAGGTTCGGTGTCGCTGTCCTCAATCAGTGCTCCTTCATTCGCTTTCATTAGGGGCCATGTTTTCCTGACAAAGGATAACAAATGGATACTGTTGGTCCCTAATGTGCTTTTGACTACAGATTCTGCACATTTCTCTGTGAAGCAATTGCAATTATTTGTCATTTTAATATGACTTGGCAAGGAGGTCTGAACAACATGGCTATTATTCATCAATATGTATATCTTGTACTTATATTAATATTAGAACATCGTTATTACTCTTCTCACATTGCATGAGCAAGACAAAATTACACCATGCAAAAAAAAATGCATTAAATGCTCTTCAACTGGACTCATAGCAAAAATAAAGGTAATTTAAGAGCTTACACCATTTATATGCTAAATTCCAGCATTTGTTATTATTAGCAAGGAAATACTTTTACCTTTGCACTAATGGAAAAGATATCAATATGTTTCCACCATTAATTGGAAATAATGTAACTAATTGTGTAATCCAAACCTTTTGAAGTGTTTCTATTCATTCTTTTATATCCTGAAATATTCACATGTCTCTTTTCAGTCATATTCATACAAGCATAATTTAGGTTTTACAGTGTAATTCTTACTTCTTTGGTTCTGTGTTCTTTGGGAGTGGGTTTCCATATAAGCTAAATATTGAAACCTTTGAGGTTCACGAACTAGATTTATAAATAAGTAGGAATAGTTTATCAGCCAACCCTCTCCCCATAGATGTAGTTAATATTGTATCATAATCATGATGAATCCAGCAAAACCTCTATCCAATTCTGGGTACTTTAAATTGTTCTGAAATTGTCTTCAATTCTTTTGCCTATTACCAAGCTAAAATTATGTAAAAATCAAAGGCACTGAAAATAAATATACAGATAATAAATTTTTAAAAGATTGTGGCCTGCTAAGTAAATGGAAAGCAGGGGGAAGAGTATTAGAATCTGATTCTTATAATTAAGGCAACACGCATATTCTGCAATAAGGACCAAGGGAAATGCACGGAGTTGACTTTCATGCTTCTCACATGTTACAAGACCCATATCATCAGCTTTCCAAGTAAAAATAGACTTTGACTTCCCAATAAATATTTACCTGGGAAAAAGTCAAGTATATATTTAAGACATCTACAGAGTGCAAGACAACATAGTGAGTCGGTTCCGCTCCTAAGACTTAGGAAGAGGGGGATGCAGATAACAGCCTCTAAACCAAGTCAGAAAGCAAAGGGCAAAGCGGGGAAACCCTGATCGTATCTGTTTGTTGTTGGTAGAATTAGAAGCAAGGAAAAAGAAGGAAGCCCAGACACCTTGAGCTGGCAGTGGCATCAGCAGGTCAGAACCACTAGTCCTACCTCAGAAAACAGAAGCCCCGGCGGGACACTGTAGAGGAGTTGTGAGAGCTGACAGAGTGTCTTAAAACAGCATGTGAGGAGGAAATGTGATCTCCTTTTTTCTCTGGGAAACCACTAAGGGCCTTTCCACATTCCTCCTCCTCAAACAACCCCAACTACATAAAAGCAAATGCCACCTCCCCACACAGGACCACCCACAGGAAACAAAGAAAATAACAAAGAGACCAGGACAAGCTGACATCTCGGATAGACTGGCAGCCCTGTGTACAGAGCTGTGAGCTGGTGTGTTAATATCTCCTCAACCATTTCCTTATTCATGCATAGGAAATAAACATCCACAGTTACGCAGTGAGAAGGGACTTTACAGTTGAGCACTTGCATATATAATGCTGAACTCTTACGTATATAATGCATAGGAAGATGCCTACCACAAGCACTTTAAAAGTGAATATAGAACTAGAAATGACTTTTATCGGCCCTTTTTTGTCTTAAGTTAGAGATCCAGGAAACACAAGGAACTAAACAGTATGTGCAGAGACTGTGAGATCACATTTCTAGCCTTGATTCTGTCACATGTTAAAGCAGGATGAACACAAATGACTTAACTTTTCAATACCGTTTTCTCCTAAAAGGTAACACGTGAAAGTAAAACATACATCTCGTGTCTCATGACAAGAATATTAATCTTCCCACATACCTTCTGTAGAAGTGTTGAAAGTTCCCTAAAGAGAAAAACCCTGATGCCCACACTAGGAACTAGGAAGGAGCACTTTCTGAATCCAAGAACAAAAACCCAGGATTCCTCACAGGTTTCAGAGCACATCAGTCTAGATTAATGAGATCTTTCCCAATGCATAAATAGAGACCCTCATCAACAGGAGAAATCATAAAAACTAAGGAAAGGGCTTCCACAAGGAAACTCTGAAAGGACTTAAAGACCACTGGATTCAGACAAGGTCTATCTGGTTATGATGGTAGTCATGGGCACAGGTCTTACAACCAAGAATTGTCTAGGTAGTGCAGGACCTCAGGGTATATAAGCAGCCTGCTCAGTATTCATACCTGCCAGGGAGAGAACAATACCAAGTAGCTCCTCACTTGCATAGTGGCATTCTACATAACATTTGTGCTCAACATTTTTAAAGACTGTGTGTGTGTGTGTGTGTGTGTGTGTGTGTGTGTGTATGAGAGAGAATTTATATATATATATATATATATATATATATATATATGAGAGAATTTTTTTCCTGGCTCCAATTTTTAGAGAAACATGTGTTCATATATACTTATAAACAAAGGAGACAACAGAGATACACAAATCACATAAAGGATAGATGAAGTAGAATAAATAAAAGGATACTAGGCAGTCACTAAGCTTAGTTCATTGTAGCAAAAGCCAAATCTGACTGCTTAAGAAAGGGAAAGGAGTTTCCAGAATGGTAGCTGAGAGCTCACAGGATGCAAGGAATGTCTGATGCACCTTGTGAAGACAGACAAGACCAGGTCATGGCAAAAGGTCTCAGAAATCAGCACCATCACTCCTACCTAGTCCCTGCCTGAGAAGTCCAAGGAAGCTTCAGTATTGCTCTTCATCCCTGGAGTGAGCAGCACAGGTTAAAAAAAAAAAAAAACCCAAGTGAACACCTGACCTAAGCAGAAAATGTGTCTTCTCCTGACTGCACCCGGGGAACCCAGGCAGGACACATCTGAACCTGCTGGGTAAGCCCATGTGTAAATGGATCCTCTTGGGAAGGCTGCATATCTCCTGGTGAAAACATTTCTCAAGAGAAAACCTAGATACTAAGTGCAGAGAGAGCCCCTGAGAGCTCAAGAAAGGACCAAAGTCTATAGTAATTTCTAAGTATGAACAGAATATGGGGAGGTTAGGATGTGGAGATGGACACAGACGACCATCCTGGGTAGTTTTTGTCAACTTGACACAAGCTAGAGTTATCTGGGAAGGGGAACCTTGGTTGAGGAAATGCCTCCACCAGAACGGCCTGTAGGCAAGTCTGTAAGGCTTGGTAAGCGGTCTGTAAGGGGTGGTGCGTCCCCTGGGCAGGTGGTACTGGGTCATATAAAAAGCAGGTTGAACAAGTCATGGACGGTAAGCCAGTACGCGGCACGGATGTGGTGGTCAGAAGACAGCTTTCAGGAGGAGGGTCTTTCCTTCCACTGTTTATCAGGCTGCCAAGTGCTTTCACCAGCTAGCCATCTGCTGGCCCAGTAAATATATCTTCAAGGAGTGATCTTAAGGAACTTCCAGTCTTCAGAGGGGAGACAAAACATGACCTCTGCTTCAGTTCCTGAACCCAGGTTCCTGCATTGAGTCCCCACCCTGACCTCCCTCACTCATCAACTGTGATTTGACAGGCAAGCAGGAGAAACGCTCTCCTCCTCAATTTGCTCTTGGTCACAGTATTTATCACAGCAATACAAAGCAAACTAAGATGACAATACGTCTGCATCTAGAGTCAAACTATAGGACACGATCAGGTGCTTGCATATATTCACAGACACCTAAGGGAAACTCAGTCATTGTCAGCTCACGATAATCATACAAAACTGGGGTCCAGAAGAAATTCCAAAGCTGGGTGTGGTGGTGCACACTTTTAATCCAAGCACCCAGGAGGCAGAGACAGGTGGATCTCTGTGAGTTCAAGGCTTGCCTGGTCTACAGAGTGAGCAGCCAGAGCTACAAAGAGAGATCCTGTCCCAAAAAAAGACAGGAAAGGGAGAGGAGAGGAGAGGAGAGGAGAGGAGAGGAGAGGAGA